>VDFB02044866.1:0-13249 GCA_007258455.2 Sequoia sempervirens | reverse complement strand
TGTTCAGGCAACCTGATGGAGACAAGGCTCAAAGGTTCACTTGTGACTTACAAACTTCCCTTATGGTTCCAAACCATTTGAATTCTTTTGAAAGACTCAATCAAACTTGACTTAAAGGTTGACAAAGCCCCAGACCTCTGTCTTAGTCAAAACCTACTTTTTGCACCTTAAGTAGCCTTCTAGCCCAATTACTCCTCTAGCGAAGGATTTTAGACTTTTCTCTCAAAATTCCCAAAGAAACATCCAATCTAGTGATTGATTAAGTTTTGTTTTATGATGGAAAACAACATATCAAATCCATGATGGCACTTGTTTCAAAACACACCAACCAAAATCTGTTGTTTCCTCAAAAACTAGGCCTAATTAGCCCTCTTTTTCAAAGCAACCCCTCTCTAAACTCAACCCCTGACCATGAAACTCTCAACAATCTCTTAAAAAATTCCCAAACCAAGGATTTTCAATCTTTTAGTCTTTTATGACACCCTTAATATGCTCAAACACAAAACCCTCCATAAATTGCCTCAAAACTAGGGCTTTTTAGTTACTCACCTTCCAAACACTTCCAGAACCCCCTCTTTGACTTTTCACCATTAGATCAACATAATAAATCAATACAAACTCAATAACTTGTCCCTTATTAAGGAAAATCTCCTGCTGCTATACTTTAGCCCCCATCCTCATGCACTTTGCATTGTCCAATCTTGGTGTACACCTTAATATTCCTCTTTCCTGCACATTAGTTTGTTAGGTTTGTATTATACATGTTAGAAGTGATCCATTTCAAAGGTTACAACATCATTCTACCTTGAAATGGATCAATCATCCATAAAAACCCTCAAAATCAATGAAAATCTGCACTTTTCTTGAGGATAGTCAGTTATAAAATACCAAGAATTGATTGTTGTTGCTTATCAGAGCATAAAAAGGCCTTAAAACATGTAAATACAGGTTCCTAAAGCATCCAAACAAACATATCTTCAATGGCAATCAAGTTTTCATCAAATGAACACAAGAAAAATGCAAGAAATTGTTGTTTTTTTGTTTTTTCCTATAGCAGTCCGTACAAAATCCGTACCATCAACCCAACCTCTGTAAAAATGAATTATATGGCCTTGAATAACCTTTCCCCAACTTCTCAAACCATTTTGGATTGATTAGTTTACATTAAAGTTGCTAAAACTCCTAAAAATCACTTTCCCGCCCAAAGTTGGAAGTTTAAAATTTGAATTTTCCAACTTTTATTTTATTAACTCCTACTAACTAAAAATCCTTAAAACCTATTAAATGGAATTATTCAACCTTAATTAACATGATTAAAACACTAAAAACCTATCTAGACTCTTAGGACATTATTTGTCCAATTACAATGCATTTTGGTCCTATGGTCCTTATCAAGACCCTTAGGACATTTGACTCCCTTAATGTTTTTAACCATTTCAAAAGCTATTATAGGGTTCAAAATGTCATAATTAATTTTCTGAGTTCCTTGATAGGTCTTCATGACCCTTGCATTCTCATGTCTCTTGAAGTGTTCCTTGAAGAGCTTGGGCGCTCCCCACCAGTCCCTATTTGTAATGGAAGACTAGTCAATCCAATCATAGGGCAAGAAAAAACATGGTTTATTTTGATCCATTCTCTTAGCTGATAATAAGCATCTTGATAAAGGTCATGTAACACCAAAAATTCCTCAGTGATCACATTCTCTCCAGAAGCAGGATCTATGAGTTTCCCATTAGTGAACTTATCATAAATATGACCGACTATGTAAAGAGGACCATCATGAAGATTTCAAATTATGTCATTATAGGAGAAAGTAATATCAAGAGATTTTTTAGGTTGGCTCTTACAAGGGATAACATTTATTGCACCTATCATTTTATCCATAAGATTAATACCATAGAATTAATAGTGGTAATATGTGGAATGGGATCAATATGTTCTATATGAATATTCATCACATCATTCTTTAGAGTTTCACTAGCTTTGACAAATGAAACATTATGTTTTGGCATGGGAGTAGTGAAAATTTGCAAATTTTAATTTGGAGGGGCAACAGACTTATTGCCTTGATCATTAACACCTACAATGGATAGACAGCCAGGATCAATGAGGTCTTGCACAAGGTTTTTAAGATGCTTACAATTTTCTGTGACATGTCCATTTTGTCTATGATAATGACAATAAGCATTGGATTTAATGTTTGGAGGTAAAGGCTTAGTGGGATCGGCTGCTTTAATGGTAGGTAAGGTAATCATTTTTTGTTGTAAAAGTTGGGATATTGTGATATGAAGGGTATTTGGTAGAGTTGTGAATTGTTGTTTTGGATCTCCATAACTATAAGGTATCACGGCTTTAGCAGGTGCTACTTGGTTGCTGACAAGTTGAGTTGTTTGTTGAGGGGGATTGAACTATAAAAACCCTTTGTTTTGGTTTCTAAATGGTTGTGAATTATTTGGATTGACATGTTCAGATTTCTCAGTTTGGCTAGAAGTGGAATTTGCATCACGACTACTAACCAAATTGTGATAATCACAAAGGGAGGTACATAAGTGCATAAAGGAGGGAAATTTCATCATGGTGAGATTTTCTTGAAGTTTAGTTTGCAATTTTTCTATAAACATCTTTTGAAGATGTGGATCAAGAATCTTGACATTGATTTGAGAATAAAGTGATTGATATCGTGAGATAAAATCAATTATATTTTCTTCTTCATGTTGCTTGCATCTCATAAAATCATCCAAGGTTTTCTTTGGATTCATATGCACTTGAAAATAATTTATAGATGTATCAACTAGTTCATTGAATGAAAAAAATGAGTTGTTCGGTAAAGATGAGAACCATTCCATGGCAGTGTCTTTTAGAGTCCTAGGAAACAATTTTGCTAACAATTTATCATCAAGGATAAAGTCACTACATAAGGTAGTGTAAGTGTTAACATGGTTAGAAGGATCTCCCTTCCCTCCATATTTCTCAATTTTAGGCATCTATATTCCTTGTGGCATCGATGCACACAATATTTCCAAAGATAGTGGGCTGCTATGAACATAATAGGTGGGTGGTCCATTTTGGTTTTTGTTTATGGTGGATATTTTCTTTTGCACGAAGGAGATAATGTGGAAATCTTGTGTTATGATAGGTTTAGTGTAAGTGGTGTGAGGTGGAAGGGAAAATGGTGATGGACTGTATGTAGTAGTAGGGCAAGTAAATGGAATGTTTATAGATGGTATGGTGGAAGAGGATAGATCATTTGATGCAACATAGGAATTAGGAATACTAGCGAGAATAGTTGAGCAAGGAATCACATTACTAACTTGTTTCATTATTGTGGTGACTAGAGGAGTGGTATAGGTAAGTATGGATGCTACTGTGGAGGGAGGAGGAGTGTTAGGTTCTCCTTGGACAACCACGGTGTTTGCTAGTTGAGATGTACTAGAGGTGGAAGGAACATGTTTATGGTATATATCAACTATTTGTTTCATAACATATAGGCCTTTGTTACATTCAAGCATGCGATGGATATTCTCTATGACATGAATTGTAGTAGTTGAAATGTTTTCAACACACACATGATGTTGAAGATGTGTTAAGTCCTCATGAATGTTAATGATTTTGTCTTGCGGGATGTGATCATTTTGTGTGTCAACTTGCATGTTATTGGAAGGCAAAGAGTTGCTAAAGGTAGGATCTATGCCTAGAATACTAGTTGCAATACTAGGAGTGGAAGCTTTAGACAACCCAAGATCCACAATGAGTGTACTATCGTGGGATAACATGAGTTTTGAACTTCTTCTCACTAAGACCTGCATTAGCAATAGGACACCAAAAACTCATGCAAAAGTTTCTAAATGTTGGTGAATTGAAATGCAATGTGAACTAAGAGCAATAAAATGATGATAACTACAATTCTAAAAAATGTAAGGGTATATTCAGGATCATGATGGGCCAGAAAGTGTCGATATGATGGGTATGTGTACGGGATGTGGCTGATGAGTTTTTTTTACCCAAAACTAATTAAACAAAAGGGGTTTTTAAAGGAGATTTTCAGCTTCCCACCAATATAAATTATTATTTAATTTGAATTTAATAAATAATTATTATTCATTTTCTATTTGAATTATGACTAAAGTCTTGATTGATAGGCTGATTGAAAAACATCTATAGCTTTCAAATGTATCACATTTTTTGAATCTGATACATGCATCACATTCTATGATTCACATATTATAGGATTAAAAAAAATGAATTTCATAAAGTTTTGACCAAGTTAAGGTGGTCAAACATATGAGTTTTTATATTTTTTTAAAGTTGTAATAAAAAAATCATAATTAATTATTTACTTGGAAAAAATTATAAAAATATGCGTATCATAGCTGGACATGAGTCCTCTACTTATATCTAAAATATTATAAAAAAAATATTATCATTTTATTGTGGTTAGGGTGGCCAAATAGACACCTACTTCTTTATTTTCCATGAAATTTAAGTACTACTGCATTGAAATTTCAAATTTTCACCAAATAGATTTTTTTAAAAATAATAAACCTAGTAGTTTAGAAACTACATTCAATTTTCTATAGATTCTATTCTTACATACTTTTGAAATAATATAGATAACTTATTCATATTTTTATCTCAAGTTGCTGAACTCTAATTTTTTTGAATTTTTCTCCACTTAAGGGTCTATTTTTTCCATGATGATCATGCACATACCCATATAGAAATGAAATAATAGAAAATAGAAATGCAGAAAATTCTTTGCAAATGCTAGAAATTATAGTGCCAAATGTGCAAGAGGGACTAAAGTAAGCTAAATGAAATTTTATGATTTTCAAATTGTCAAATGTAGATACAGTATGAAAATGTATAATTTTGTTGATTTTCAATGAAACGTAATGCAAAAATGTAAGCTATATGAGCTTTTCCCTAATGCAATTTTTAAAACCCTAGGATGCAAATTAAATAATGCAAAACCTAATGTAATTTTGATGCAATTTATTCCTAGGATATGAATGCACTTGAAATAAAAATTAAGATGTTTAAAAGTTAGGTTCACCAAAATGTTGACAAATATTTTGGCACCCTATGTTTCTCTTGCACTTCTAGGGTTTTTCACCTAAAAGGAGAGAAATGGGCCAAAATAGGCAATGCCCCCACTCAAAACTAATGCAAGGATGAATGGAATATGCCTAGATGCAATGTCTAAATGCAACAAAATGATAAAAGAAATGAATTATTAATGTAAAACCTAAGAAATATAAGTTGTTTGAAAACACATTGTGATATGCATAAATGACCAAAGAATGCAAGTAGACAATAACATAAATGAAATATACTGGAGAGGTGCATCTAGAAACTGGAATGTGATGTAGAGAGCCTCTGGAATCTTGCATAATTTTCTATTAAGGACAATTGGGACACTTACACCAAGTTGGGTGACTTAGTCCTATACAGGGGAGATTCTATCGAAATAGGTTTTTGCCAAATGGGTGTCCAGAAATGCAAAATCACTTTTCAGACTTGGTAGTGGGACTAATTTTCCACAAATGGATACTTAGTCCACCTAGGAATCTTGGGAAATTTGAGGTAGAAATTTGTAGCTATCAGTCTGCAATCCTCTTCTTGACAGGTGTCCAGTTCTGAAACTGTAGAAAATGGGTTGAAAGTGGTCTCCAAGCTTCACTTAGGGCTTTATTGACTTGAATGACTTTGATGAGTTGACAACACCTTTTAACACCTTCCTCTTTGAAAAATTTTCATGCAAGACCTACAAAACACACATGCAAAGATGTGAAAAGGGGTTAAGGGTTAGAGAATAGGGGTTTTCCTTGGTCAAACCCCAATTTGGTAATCAAACCCTATAAAATGAAATGAAATAGAAAGAGAATGATGAATGAACAACATGCAATGTCACAACTCACCAAACCCTTGATATAGAAAATCTAAAGATATGCAAATGGATGCTCCAATGGATGCTTGATAATACCTAGAATGCTTGAGAACTATGATTGATTGTATGCAAGTGTGTAAATAAATGCATTAAACTAATTAGGGGTGAAAATGAGAGGAAAACCCTTTATTTATACTTGATTTTACCATATTTCCCAAAAATAACACATCACAGGTCAACCTCGAGGTTAAGAGAATAAAATCCCACAAGAAAATTAAAATAATTCTGATTTTTGTGCCGAGTAGGACTAAGTCACCCTAGGTGGCGATTTGGTCCCACCAAGGCAATTTTACTAGGTGTCGGGAATTAAAGTGTATTTAATGATGTTTAAGAAAATTATTCTAAAAAATACACTTAAGTAGGGCTGGAAAGTACATTAAGGGGTCATTTAAACATAAGAAAGGGTCAAATTATTGATGACAAGCCTAGAAAACTATGGGAGTTTGTTACAACTCTATACAACACTTTGAAATAAGACTTGGTAAGTGGAAAAAGGGGTTATTTAAGTGAATTATAATGAAAGGGTCATAGAAATTTGTGTGAAATTTGGTTACAACACTTCACAACACTTTTACAAGACATCCTAAAATTCTTAATGATTCTCAATGGTACAAGGCCTAATGTGAATGTTTTGGCCACATTACAACATTAAATCTAGGAAAAATCAAGCCAAAATCACCAAGAGGGCCTAAACATGAGAAAAGGTAGAAGGGTTACTTTTTCTGTGTCCACGTGCAAAATTTTATAGCTTTCAATTGGCCATTTGAAGATGAATGTAGTACGTGGCTTGAAAAATCTGTGGAGTAAGTTACTTTTCTATTGTTTACCTATTCTTTTGTTGTGGTGGGACCTAGTTTTTTGTCTTCTTCTCCTTAGTCAACATCTCTCAATATTTTGGAAAGTGAAAGAAGGTGAAGGAGAGAGCATCAAGTACATGTACAGACACCTTCTTCATTGATCACATTTTTGAAGCAACAAGGATCTCCTATAATTTCCCATGCAAGTACTTTTGTATTTAGTGAAAAATTTGCTTCCTCACGAGGTAGTTTGTACTTGTATTCTTTTATGGATAAAATTTTCAAATTTAAACATGATGCTTGTCAAAAGGCCTAAAGCTTATTTTCTCTATTGTTTCTATAAAAGGGAATCTAAGGCCTTTTGTAAAGGATCTTGAAGATTTTTTATTATTTCTAGAGCGTTTTTGTAATTTAACTTGTGTTTTCAAGTCTAGGTTTCCTATAAATAGGTTCTTAATGCAATTGGTAATGACTAATTTTGCAAGTAAATTGTCCCCTACATGTACTTATCTTCAAATTTATGAATAAAATTGATCAATGATTTATTCTATTCATCTCTATAGTCTTTCTTGTGTGTGAATGTCTCTTTTATAGCTTTTACTCAAGTAGTAGATTAAATATACTTTGAAAGAGATGTTAAATGTTTTGGATATATACAAGGATTTGTAATTATAATTGTTTATAGAAGTATGAGGAATGATAATGTAATGCATTATTATTACACCTATATGTAAGTGTCAATACTATTATAAAGATTTTCAATTGTGTCCCTTGACTTCGTTGTCTAGGCTTAAGACACCAATCTATTTGAATTGTGTCTCAATGCAACTCCCTAATCACAAATTTCAAAATAAATTTCTCTCACTACAATAATTTATTGAATGAGGTTTTATGAATTTACATGCACTCAAAGCATTGGATATCTATAAAACTCAAGTATATAGCCCATCATACCTGTTTATATATAATTCTTGACTAATTTGTGAGAACATATCTACTTAAGATAATATTCTTTATAATTATGGATATTCTATATCCACCTTATCACCTTAAGAAGCCTTTATATCTTGATGAATATTATATAGTGGGTATGTGAGGATCATCATGGAAAAAATAGGCCTTTAAGTGACAAAAATCTAGAAAGAATGAGTTGGACAACTTGGCAGTAAAAATTTGAATAAGTTATCTATAATATTTCAAAAATATGTAAAGAATAGAATCTAAAAAATTGAATATAGTTTCTAAACTACTAGGTTTCTTTAAAAAAAAAAATCTATTTGTGAAAATTTGAAATTTCAATGCAATAGTACTTAAATTTCGAGGGAAAAATAAGAAGTAGGTGTATGTCACCACCCTAACCACAATAAAATGATAATATTTTTTTATAATATTTTAGATATAAAGTAGAGGACTCATGCCCGATGTGATGCATATTTTTTGTAATTTTTTCCAAGTAAATGATTAATTATGAATTTTTATTACAACTTTTTAAAAAATATAAAAGCTTCATGTCGACCACCTTAACTTGGTCAAATATTCATGAAATTCAATTTTTTTTTTTAATCCTATAGTATACAAAGTATAGAATGTGATGCACATGTTTGGATTAAAAAAATGTGATACCATTTGAAAGCTATAGATGTTTTCAATCAGCCTATCAATCAGGACTTTAGTCGTAATTTGAATAGAAATGAATAATAATTACTTATTAAATTCAAAATAAAGCATAATTTATATTGTTGGAAAGCTGAGAATATCCTTTAAAACCCTTTTTGTTTCATCAATTTTGGGTAAAAAATAGTTGGCAGCCACATACCATCATATTGCCACTTTTGGCCCATCATGATCCCTACATACCCTAGTATCACCCTCTTAGGTTCTATAGAGCCTAAAGTGTAAACGAGAGAATTTCAAAATCCATCTTTTGTTCATTGGCCAACCTCTCAAGATAAGTATTCATCTAAATTGAATATTCTTTAGATCATCCTGAGATGCTACCTAGGAAAATTAAAACACGAACAACTCTCTCATATTCTTGTCACACAAATACATCACCATAATATAATACCCTAATAAGGAGGGGTTTCCTTCTAGGAAATAAAATTTAACATAACCTCTACTATTAGATTTGTGACTAATAATGAAAATCTTGATTTACAATGAAAATACATATAAAATTTGGCTTCAAAACCAACTAGATCAGACTCAATAAAAATTACCCTATTATTGTCATTTTTATCAGAATGATGCATGTTCTATATCAAAACACTATAACTTTTTTTACAAGCTACTAAATATTATGGTTTAAACTATAAACATGATACACATTGAGAATATTCTTCTTCTCGCCTTGCTTAGTTTTAATATAGATTATACTCTTTCCCATTAAGGATTACTATTATTCCCAGAGTTTTACTTGAGATTTAATAAAATCATTAATATTTATAAAAAAATCCTACTACCACTCACATGATTACTATAAATTACTATATAAAACCAAGAAATCTATTTGACTCCTTCTAAATCAATAATATTTTGTGATTAGTAATGAACTAGATAATTTTATTTTCAACTTCTCATTCTTTAGAAATTTAAAAATTTCTCTATTCATATCTGTGGACACCAAAAAAGTAACCCATCTACTTGTTTTTCTTTGTTTGGGTCCTCCTTGTGATTTTGGCTTAATTTTTCCTTGATTTAATGTTGTAATGTGGATAACACATTCACATTAGGAATCTTGGGCCCTTTTAAAGCTAAACAAACCTAACAATATCACGATTTAATGTTGTAAAATGTGTTTATTGACATTTTCACATTGAATTTGGGAAGCTGTAAACCAAGTGGACCTAATCTAGTGTTGTAATGTGTCCTACACATTCACATGGGATTTAGGGACCTTCTAAGCTAAATAGACTCAATCTTTCCTTAATTTAATGTTGTAAAGTACAATTCTTTACATTTCACATTGTATTTTGGGTCCTATTGTGTTTATGAACTTTATATAATCATTAGTAGGCCTCTATGACCCCATAGTGTGTATCTGAAGGAAAATTTTGATAAAAAACCGAACTAGATCAACATATATACTCAATTTATGCATTCCCTGACACTTTACCTAGGAAAATGGCCCCTATGGGACCCATTTGCCACCTTGGGTGAATGATTCCCATCTAGGTGGGACTCATTCACCCAAGATGATGAATGAGTCCCATTTGAGCTATTTTTAAAGTTTGAGCAGGAAAAATTGGGTTTTAAGTTTAATTTTCTTCAATGTCGGCCTTGGGGATCAAATTAATAGTCATGTGAGTGGATGGCCTATATAAATTAGTTCCCAAATAATTATTTCATCTATCCATGATCATACATTCAAGAGCATAAGTCAAGCAAGCAAGATTTATGCATTGCAAGTCTTCACAAGGTCATCCAGATCAATTCTACAGAATTCAAGGAAAGATTCTCCATCCATTGTTACAGCAATCCAAGATCCATCACTATGGAAAGTTTATAATTGCATTATTTCATGTTCATGCTTAATTATATTGTTTCATCATTTTGGTGTAATTACCTAAAAGGGGTTTGACCAATGCAAACCCCTATTCCCTAAGAATTAACAAGTTTTGCTCTATCTTTGTGTGATTGCAAATCTAGGTTTTTTGAAGCCTTGGAGATCATTGAAGATTAGGTTACAAAAATTTTGGAGTCATTTTCCTATTGGAAAGGTCAAAATCCTCACAAAAAGTCACAGCCCCAAAAATAAGGGTTTGAGATCCAGACACTTGGAAGAACATATTGAGAAGACAGAGAAGAGAAGATTTGAACTTTGAATTTCTAGAAAATTCAAACTGGACTCATTCACCATTAGTGGGTAATAAGTCCCACTATAGGTGTTTCTCAAAGATTTTTGTAGATTTGGATACCCATTTTCCCAAAGCTTTCTCTGGTGTAGTTTTCTAGAGCTAGGATTGATTTTCCCATAATGGAAAATGAGTCCCACTAGGCTTAAAAATCAACATCTTCAATATTTAAGAGCTCCATTCCATCCCCAAAAATTTTCTAGGTGTACACCTTCATTTTTACAACTTTTTGTTTTATTTCACTTGCATTTCTAGGTTATTTAGAATATGTTGCATATCACATTGTGTTTTCAAAAATTTCATGTTTTTCAAAGTTTACACTTGGTGGTGAACCCCTTTCTTGTCTCAATCATCTCCAAGGATTCCTTATAGTCAGATATCTTACATCCTTCATTGGGTTGAGGTCTCTATGGTATTCTTGAATGTGAACATTGTGAAATTAGATCCCCCTTCCTTCTTTCCATTTTATGTGGACAAGGAATTTGAACATCCATTCACAGTGTCCACATTTTGGTGAACCCAAATTTTGAATATCATAATTCTGATTTGGAGTGTATTTACATCCTAGAATTAGCTTGCATTAACATTGCATTACATTTTGTATTAGTTAATTGGCATTCTAGGGTTTCAAATTTTTGCATTAGTTAAAGTTCACATAGGTTGCATTTTTGCATCTGAAATCATTGAAAAACATCTAAAAATTGCATTTTCACTTAGGATTTACATAATAGAACATTAAAAGCATAAAACTCCATTAAAAATCTCTAATTTTTTTGAAAAAAATCCCTACCGGGACTCATTCGCCACCTTGGGAAAATTAGTCCCTGTGCACCCCTAAAACTGCCTTTCATGGCACTAAAAACCTTATTTCTACACTTTTTATTTTTTCATTAACTATATGTTTCAGTTACATGACTTTCTATTACATGCATTTCACTAAATATAGCTTAATTTGGTGCATTTCATGCATAGCTTAATTTTAAATTTGGATTCTCACATTGTTACATAGCATAATTAGTCAATTTTTATCCTTAAAATCTGAATAATTGCATTCCTCTTTTGCATGTTTGCTTTAGCATGGTTGCATTTCAAGCTTGTAGAATAATCATTACATCATGTTTTCATTACAAAAATCTATATTTATCATAATTCATGTTCTATTTTCATATCGTATTGGGTGTTGTAAGAAAGTTTTGTTAAGTGCATATGAATATGAGGTCCTTTACCCTCTTTTTTTTTTCATCATTGATACTTCTCCTTCTATGAGTGAGGTTAGTCTAGTGAAAGAAACCTTGGATAATCATAACAATCACATTTTTCATTCTCCTAATATCTCTCCTACTTGTGAAGAAGATATTATAGTATTAGAAGAACCTCATAAATGATCATGATAATCATACTTTTTCTTCTCCTAGTATCTCTCATAGCTATGAAGAAGATACTTTGATATTAGAAAACACAATGGATTAAAGTCATGATAATCTTAGTTATCCCTCTTCACCTAGCAAAACCCTTATTGAGCAACATCATTCAACCATTTTCATTCCCCTACTTGTGATGAAGTCATTTTAGAAGAACCAATTCTTGATTGTAAAGAACATTTAGTTTGTAGTTCTCCTAAAAACTCTCCTTCTAGGGAGAATATCATGAACAATGAAAATGACAACAATAAGGTGGCTTCCTTAAGTCATGAAAAATAGGTGGTTCTAGATTGCCCTTTATTAGAGATACATCAAACTAGGACCGCTGAGGTTATGAATGCGAAAGTGTTCCCCTATATTAATGGACCTCCTTTGTATCCCGTAGGAAATCCTAAGAATCCTCTAATCCTTCACCCACCATCACATAAGCAAAACAAACCCAAACTTATCCTTTATCCACCTAAGAACAATGTTTTATAGCAGCCAAGTCACAATACCGTTACTCATACATATAACACTAGGAATAATTGACAACCACAACAACCCTCCTCGACACCCCTCCCCTTGCCTAATCCCATTTATCTTGGTGCTCCATGTTTACCTTCGCATAGGGGGAAGGAGTATGATCTTGTTGAAAAACTTAAGAATACTCCTACAAATATATCCCTATGGGATTTAATTCAAAATTTGAACACCTAATTATCACACTGTGCTTCAAAGAGCCTTGCAACAAGTTGTGGTTCCCTCTAGTGAAAATTTGAATGACATAGAAACCATGATTCAAGGAATAAATGTTGACATTTTTTTCCACCATAGTGAACTCCCCCCTTTGGAAGTGCAAAAACAAAATGAAGCTTTCATAATATTATCTCAATTTACAAAAACATTGGCATAAACCAAACCCTTGTCGATAATGACTCTGCTCTTAATGTGTGTAGCATAAACCTTTTAGATAGGCTTCATGTGGAAAAATCAAAAATTCAATCTGACTCTTTGTCTATTAAGTGATTTAACAATGTAGTAAAACAACTGCTTGGTGTGATCACTTTTCCTATTATAGTTGGAAAGGTCATATATTAGAGACACCGATCCATTTTATGCTTCATGATCTTTCATATAATCTTCTCTTAGGTAGACCATGGATTCATGCAATGAATGGGGTGCCTTCCACTCTTCATCATAAAATGAAATACATCTACAACAACAAAGTGTACACACTTGACATTGATT
>VDFB02044865.1:0-45208 GCA_007258455.2 Sequoia sempervirens | reverse complement strand
AATCGCATCGGGGAGACACGATTAATGTCTCACCGACATGCGATTTTAATGGAGTGACCTTTGACCGCCTAAAGACCTATGTGGCATGAATTCAACCAATCTGAATGAACTATAGGAGAGTCATGGCAATTTGAACCCTGTGAAGAGGACTAACTAAACGAATGCAACGTGGATTTTATCTGAGCCCAGGAGCATTCAAAGCAGCTTGGCAAGGAGGTTCGAAGGTGGATATGAAGACTAGGAAGTTAATGCTATAGTTGCAAAAGATCAAGAAGGTCATTCCTGGAGCAACTCTTCACTGACATAGACAGCAGGGATACACTTGAATGCAACATTAACTTCATTCGAAAAGATCTAAGGATTGATCTTTCTGAGGACTGATATTTTTGTAAGCCCTAGGGGGGCCAACACATCTTTTGTATATAAGGCATTTTTTCCTCTTTGTAAAGGAGTTCGGATTATGCATTCTAAAAGAGTTAGTGATTTTTAACAATCCTTTCTCAGCTGATGTATGCTTTGTAACTCAATTGGAATCTGGAATATAAAACACAAAGTTTACCTTAGAAACCAGTGTTGGTGTTTCATACTGTTTTCATTTCTTTTCAGATTATGTAAGTTTTGAACTGTGTCTTCTAAGTCTGTACATGAACTTTAAAGTTGTGAAATTCATCTTTCCCTCTTAAAATATATATGCATATTAAACCTTTTCAAGAATAATGCATAAGTTCACAAAGTTATGTTGAGTAAATGAAGTATCTCTCATTAGTTTCTTAGTGTATGTTCATCCTTTTTTCATTCCACGATTTCTGTCAATTTGGTGTATCACCACAGGTTTAAGTTTTAATTTTTTATACATTCCTTGTTCCCTTTTCTTTTAAAGAGTAGTAGTTTTAGGTGATAACACAAAGGAAGCCGACCTTCTCCGAAGGTTCATTTCAACTTTAGGTGACCCACAGCCTTGAAATGATCCCATGTTTCTCTAGAAAGCTCAGTTTATAACTTTGCATAGGGTGCATTTCTAGCAGATAACAACTCTCTCACATAGATCTGCAAATCCATCAGCTATTATTTGTTTCATCCTACTAACAAACAGGCTTTCAAAAAGTCCATCCCATAGACTCTTTGAGTGCTTCAAAACAATATTACACACACATTGCCATGGAAACTCAACATTTGAACCAAAAACCATTTTTAGCCACTCCAAGCTCCCTTCAAATGCATCCATACTATCCAATGTTTCTCTGATCAATGTCTCATTCTCTACAAGTTCCTTGCCACCTTTCACAAGATCAAGAAAATACTTTCCCCCAAGTCTATCTGTAGAGAGAATATCATCTACACATGTCTTAAGCCACACTAAGAAAGACTTTGATATAAATTCGCTCAACAAAATAATCATGGTAGCTTGTAGCTTCTCTATATGAGATACTGCACCTCATTTTCTAGGTTTGGAATCCCACCGAACAACTGTGATCTAGGTGGCACTGCCAACACAGTCTTATAAAAAAGAGGCAAATTGTTTAGAACCTCCAAGAAGAGTTCCTCAGCCTGACATAGTGTTACCTATATGACTCTTACCACATTACAGAAAATGGAACTTACTACCCCCACCTTATCAGTCTCTCATTCAGACATGTCTTCTAGTTCATGCGATGCGTTGATAGTTATATTTTTTCCTCAGTGTGAGGATCTTCTATCAGTGGGACAAGGTCTCCTATTCTCGCAATGGTCCGATGGGGATGTCGTCGATGGATTTCATGCCTGTCACCAGGACTTGCATGGTGGTTCCAACAATGAGATGATGTTGTTGGCGCTCATGATCTAAGTCAACACCAACAAAACCAAGGTTTTAATCTTCTTGTGTTGAAATGATAAGAAGTAGATAAGCTTCATATTTAGTTGAACCGACTTGAGATAGTCTTTGAAAACAAATTCATGGGGCTTGATTTCACTAAAAAATGGAAAATGAAGATGCTCATAGCTCAATTGAGGACCAAATCACACCAATTGAGATGTGAGACGGGTGTTGAGAACCAATCTAACTGATCTTTTTGTGGCTCTACGTGTAGCCTTGTTAAACTTGCTAGATAATTCGACCAAGAATGATTTAATAGGATTTGGTTTTTTTGTGAGGAGTTCTAGAAACAAAATAATATTCCACTATAATCAAATTTTGCATAAGCTTTATCTAGTACAATTTGTTCCCACCTGTTATGTGGCTGGCTAAATCCTTTTCCAAAGCATTAGTTCCATGCCCCCATTGGATTTTTAATTATTTTCTACCTTGGTTGAGTTCTTGACTTGTGTTAATGGCAAATTGGTTCATCAAATTTATGTGAAGGCCAAGAACTTTTCCTCTGCCTTCACCTTTTTATTATATTCTTTCGTTGACTTGTTATAGAAGGTTATATTTCATTTAAGTGATTTGATCTTGTTTGTTTGATGATTGGATAATGGTCCCATAATCTTGGTAGACCGACATGGTGGGTTCAATATCCATATATTGATATGCCAAAAAGGTCTCTATTGTTAGCATGGGCATCTCCAACATGGAGCCTGATAGCAATCAGGAGCACCATTCAACCTCACTTAGACAAATTTCACAAAAAATAGGATTCAATATCTCAATTCCTTCAATCCTCAAGCACTGTAGACAAGATATAAAACCGTTTTTAGATACCCTTTAATGACTTATTAAACATATCCCAAATTCACAATAGGTTGTTTTGGAACAACCCACAAATTGCAATTAAACCTGCAAATTGCATTTGCTTTAAGGTTTCTAAAGCCTTTTCAATAGATCTAATTTGTGTATATCTTGTAATTATTGTAGTCCATGAGACCACATTTCTTTGAGGCATTTTTTTGAACACTTCAAGTGCCTTGTCTATGATCCCACATTTAGCATACATGTTGGTGCAGGAGCACCTAAGCTTCCATTTTCAAATTTGAAGGCCATTGCATCTTAGTAGGTCATTTTAGCATTTGAGGAGGTCATTTTATGTTAATTAGGTCTTTTGAGACCATTCACTATGAACTAGGATGATTTTAGAGTCAATTGGGTAAAAGAGACAAAGTTGCAAAAAAGTTGTAAAATTGCAAACTATCAAAAGTTGCAAAAATGTATTACTTAGGGAATATCTTGGTCAAGGAGGTAAGAGGTTGTTAAATGGTAGAAAATGGTTGTAATAAGGCCATTTAGTGGTAGATAAATGTTTTTAGTGTCATTTTAGGTCATTGTTAGACCATTCAAATTTGTTGTAGGTCATTTTTGTCAAGTTTTGCATAATTGCTAAATATAGTGCAACATGACAAATTTTGCATGTCTGAGGAAAATAGATGCTCCTCCATCGAATCAATGACTTGTAACTATTGGGAAACATAAAGAAGCTTGTTAGTTCTCAAAAACATTGGTTGAAAAACCACAAGAGGTTTCCAAGCTCTTGGTACATTTTAGGCTAATGAACAAGGCCAAATGATGTACTTGAACCTTCTTCTCTTTAGGCTCTACCAAACCTAGGTGGGTGTACCTATGCAAATGGAGTAGAATTAGACTATTTGTTTCCTACTTGAACAATCTATCCACAATGGAAATTGAGAGTGGAGAGATGTAATCCTAATTTAGTATAAATTGTATAATCAATATCAAGGTGAAATTTAATATGTTCAGTTAATAGATGTGAGGTTTTGAAAACAAATTTGATAAAACTAAATGATGAAATGGATAAGACCAATGCCTTGTTGGGTAAATGGAGTCAAATGAAGATCTAGAATGTATAACTTATATTGGTTGTAACTCAAACTTTTTGGCACACTTATGTTGGTTTATATCTTGTATAAATGTGTAGGAAAGTGATTGAAAAACTCTACTTATGGATCCAAATGACACGACCAGGTTACTTATGATTTATCAAATGGATTTTAATATTTACTTGAAATAAAAAATTGGATAGATCATTCAGAAACAACAGATAATATCAAACTGGAGATAGAATGACAATCCTAATTATATGGTTCTTCTTATTGATCCAAATAACACTTCCAGATTACTGTGATTGACTAAAAGGATTTTAATTGTTTTGGAGAAAGAAATTAATCATATCACACAAGAACAACAAATGTGCATTGATAAATTGAATATATACTTGATATACCAATTTAAATAATAAGGAATATTAAAGTGGAGACAACCAGATAAATGAATATTTTCAACAAATAATTGATACCAATATAAAGCCACAAAATCAAAGATCTTTCATTGATTTCCTCAAAATTATATCTACAACATAGTCTTTTGAAATGGAAAGATTATGGAAGCTTTCTGCTATCTATCTATCCATATTTTCCTACTATCTTCTCCTATATCCTTCTTTTGGTCTTGGTCTCTCTTATATACACGAGAGGCAACAAGCTTCAAACCAACAGACACGACTCTTGATAACAAAACATGATTTTGAACTTAATTTAAGAAACTAAGACAATCATAAACATGTGTACCAATCCGTTATTCTCTGAGTAAAATCCCATGGTCATCTAAGACTTGTTCAAAGCTTTTAATATACGATAGGGTCCACATCATTACCATCGACCAATTTTGACTATTGTTCAGTTGTGCCCAGATTATCCGCTACTCAATTTATAAATAGATTGAAAGCTGAGAGGTGATCAATGTACCCCTGTTCTGCATGAGTTTCAACATTGGATATGAACTCCTTCATATCATACTCTATGTGCATGAATTTCTCAATTTTTTTGAGTATTCTGCAAGACCATATCCTCATTGTTGATCTCCTGCAATGCAATTGTTAGAAACTCTGTAAATTCTGCTTTCTAATCATCCCTTTCTCGAAGATTGCCTGTATCATCATGGAGTGTATGAACCAAATTAAAAAAACCGAGGTCTTCTTCGAGTTTTTGTTGATATTGGTTGTGGGATGTCACCAAGTCATTAGATCTTTGCAGTGTTTGGTCTTTCAGGATCTATTTACCCAAAAGTTCCTTCTTTTTATCAATCATTCTTCCTTGTAACCGAACATTTTCCTTTAGTGCTAATTGTATTTGCTTAAATACACCCCAATAATCATCATCTTTCTTTATCAGCTTATTGAACCTCTCTTTGATTATCTCAGACACAATATTGTACTTAATGATTTTCACCTCCTTTTTTAGTGTTTTACACTTTTCTTGGGCTTTCAAATGGGATTTTTTCCAATAGGCTTCATCAACTAATTCATCTAACACTCTCTTATCCTTTTCGAGCCATGGAGCATAAAATTTTGGAGCAGAAGAGGAAGATGACTTCTCCATTTGATGTGATAACTATTTTTTCAATTTGTCATTCTCTTTGACCAATTTTTCAATTTGTGCTCTAGTGAATTTTGCCACATTGACATTCAGCTCTGTAGTTTCTAAGGGATTAGTGTCCCCAACTCTTTTGACCAAAAGGTGTCCAAATACTTGATTAGGATTTTCAATCACTATTGGCCTCTTCTCATGAGGGTATAGTGACCAAATAAGCAAGACATCCTCATCTAGATTGTATCCAGACCCTGAATATATCTTATCACTAGCTTCCTCTGATAAGTTCATTGTTGTATCTCCTCTTTTTTTGAAACTGTCGAACACAATTGCTGAGATCATGTCCCATCCTGGTAGAATTAGTACCCCAACCTCTTGAAGTAATTCTCTACCTCTTTTAGGAGGGATGGATTGCATTTCCCTATCAACTTCCTTTTTCAATTATTTTAAGGCATCAACTTCCTTTTCAAGAGTAATGTCTTGCTCCTTTTGTCTTATTTTCTTCCCCTTATACTCATAGACAAATGATTTGAACTTAGGAGTTTTAACAAAATCATTATTAGAAATGAATTCATGACCGGCCTTGACCCTAATGTCATTAGATAACTCATCTGATGTTTCAAATTTTACAAGTTCTTGAGGGGGCTCATATTGTGTAATCATAGGGGCTTTTATTTGTTCCACTGGTTGCTCTTCTCCATCACTTCCTTCCTCTTCACTATTTTCAGTGGAGAAACATACATCAGGGGTGAGTTATGAGGGTCTGTGATCAAAAGGCTCTACATCCTCAACTTGTATTCATGTGTAACTTGTATGAGATGTATCAAAAACGTATGAGGGCACATCTTTTACTATTTCATTCATATGAGCAATAAGCTGCTCAATCCTAGCCAAGGGATCTTGTATATTAGTAAATGCTTCTCTATATGATGGGACATTCTTTCTCTTCCATTCCTCTACAAGCACAACTTTATTATATGAATCCATTCTCTCGCTAATGGAAGCTTCATCTCGGTTCCTGATCACATCATTAAGTGAAAACCAATGCTCATACCCTGACAAATTCTGAGTTAATCTTGCTTGATGAATAAATCCCTCTGCATCAAATTTCTCTCTTTCATACCCAAGAGGAAGGTTGTAATGAGCTAATTTAGCATCAATTTCTTAATATCCTTCAATGTCACACACTGTGAAATCTCCAAAACAAAGAGTGCTAGGCAAGAGTGATTGTTTATTATGACCCTTGAGATGTTTAGTATCAGACCTTGCTAATTGTCGTACTATTTCCAAATAAGCAACTCTATTAGGAACCACTCAGGGTAACAAATGTGGAACCCCTTCAAATCCATAAACCCTTATTACTGTACAATCGAAGAAGGCATACCAGTCTCCCCAATTATGGTTCACCTTGCCTCTCAGGATGTTTTCCTTTGGTCTCAAAAATCTCTGCACCTTAGGGGATAAATTGTGATCATATGAATAGCCTAGCAACTTCATTAGTGGTTTAACAAAATATCCTTCAAAATATAAATAGTGAGACCTCTCACATCATCTATCCCATAGTGCAGTCCACATCTATATAGGTTTAAATTTTCCATCTTCATCTTTGTCTTTGATTCTTAATTCTTTACCCCACACATTTTTAGTATGTCCCTCATATAAAAGTAAATGCATTAACAAGGAATAGTGTTTGAAATCTATGCAATCACTATTGTTTTTTATTCTTTCAAGCCCTTGATTTAGGGCATTCACCAAATAGTTTGCATAGTCGAATGACCTAGCATCTTTTCTTTGTATATCAGCTGCTACAACCATCGGTGTAATAGACATAAGTGGTGGAACCTCAATTCCCAAGACTTGATCAACTGAGTAGTAGGTATATTGGAAGTATTCTTCAAAAAAATCTATATGAAATGGAGGGTTTTCATTGCTCAATTTTTTTTTGAGTTGACCTTGCTCATTCTTAGGTCTGTAAAAAGGTAGCTTCCATCTCTTGTAAATTAGTATCCATGCAACAATATTCTATCAAAAAGTCTCTAATGGTGAATGTCAAGTTCATGGGACCTTCTAACTGAAATACATTAGAGATCAGGTCTTGGGAGATAACAAGCATATCGGCCCCATTTGGTGATTGGATAGTTCTTTTCTTGGAATTATACTGACTGGCCAGAGCTTTCACCAATTCTACGTTGATGGACACATTTGGAACCACAAGTCTTCCTAAGTTCATTCTCCATGGTTTACAGACTGGTTGAAATCTAAATTGTTTTTTGTAGTGATACATAAAAAGCTCATAGCCCTGATGTGGCATCCAAACATCCCCAAGACCCCTATGTTTATCTAACAATTTACTTGCTTGAACACTTCTTCTAGGTCTTGGCCCTAACCCCAGACATTGATCTATCAAGTCTTGGTTTAAATTCCTCTTTTTAGTTTTTTGTTTCTTTACCTTAGGTTTTTCCACATTTTTTTTCATTGCAAACTCTACAAAAATGCAACTTTCTAGCTAAGAGTGGAGTACTTACGTGAATTTTTGCTTCTCTTGGCTTCACTATATGAGAGCTTCGAGTTCTATCCTTTCTAATTTTTCCCTTAGTGTAGCCTTTCTGGTTTCTACAAATTCTATGATTAATTTGTGGTGTAATTAACCTCTGTTTTGGCTCATTAATATACCACTTGATTCAATCTTGTCATTAGGGAGAGCATTTATGTTAAATATCCTGACGATGTGATAATCTTTGTTGTTTCCATCGGCCTGTCAGGGAGACTACCTTGGAAGTTAGCCCAATGGAAGGATATTACACCGATGTAAGGATATGAATTGCCCCTATTGGGCTATCGGTGGGGTGGTGATGGGAGTTCCATCGACAGAGTATTGTTAGCCCGATGGTATCAAAGGACTTCAATGGATTTCATGAATGTGATTATTTGGGTATGCTGGTTACAAAAATGGATTTTTTACATGAACCTCAGTAATTTGTCTAGATCATGAAATTGAGTCTGGTGAGATTTTGTAAGGACTAGGAGATAAATGAATAGATGTTAATGCAAATATGTGGGATTTTTTTTTAGTCCTAACACAACTCTTTTGACAAATAATATAATTTCTTGTTGTATTTATCACATAAACAAATTCCTCTTTTGATTGTAGCAGAGGATGTAAAGTGTGAAGCATTGGCTACTTTGATCTTTGAAATTAATGATTTTTTTACTAAATTAATAATGTTTGTAGTTTCTTTTTCTTTCCTAAACATTGAGTCTAATTAATAAGTTTAATGTTGTGTTGCAACTTGTAGGTAAGTATGTTGATATGATAAATGATAGCATTGTCGATCCTCTAAAAGTTATCAGAATTGCATTAGTTGATGTAGAAAGGTAAAACTATTTATCTTTATTATAATTAGTGGAACTTGCAACTACAATATATGATAAAAATCTACTTCCAAATATTCTTTTGATGGATGTTATATCTAATTCTGATACATTCACTATATCTAGCACTTAAGTTTAGGGTGCTATAGTTGGAAAAGGAAAATAAAATGTTTGAATTTTATCCTCTGTATTATTTGACTTTTCTAAGTTTTTGATGTACAAATTTTGAAACCTTATTTTCAGGCTACAACTCCAAATTAGAGAAGTTAAAGGTGAATACCAACAAGGAAGATTTTGGAGGAGCCAAAACCAATAGCGGCAGGAAAGTTGTGGATTTGCAAGGGGATTAAATGGGTCGAGCCCCTATAGGAGGTCACTGCCCTTCCAAAAGGGCTATAGTTAAGGAAGGGGAAAATAGTATAAGTATATGAAAATAGGAGTATTTTTTTTATATAGTGTTTGTAAGTTGTATAGTGTCATTGAGACATTGAATGTAACCAATGAAATTTTGATTTGCCAATGAGGCTTAATGAAGTAAATTTTCAGAGTGGTTTTTTCTCCACTCATAAGTACTGTGTTGTGGCTCCTCTTGATTTGTAATCTATTTGTATTTGTGTCTAATCAATCATATTTGTTTAAGAATTTTAGTCTTCATTTCATGGTGCTTTTTAACATTTGAATATCTATGATACTTGAAGTTTATATGCATAAATTTGTGAGGATTAATTAAGTTAGATTTGATTTGTAATGACTAAATATATGAATAAAGTAATGACTAAAGTAATGACTACATATATGACTAGATTAATGACTAAGTATATGACTAAAGTAATGAATAAATTAATGACTAAATATATGACCAAGGTAATGACTAAATTAATGACTAAATATATGACTAAATTAATGATTAAATATATGACTAAATAAATGACTACTATGACTAAATAAATGACCAGTTAACAACAATTAATGACTAAATATATGACTAAAGTAATGACTACCATGACTAAATAAATGACCAATTAACAACAATCAATGACTAAATTAATGACTAAATATGACTAAATAAATCACTATCATGACTAAATCAATGACCAAATCAATGACCAAGTTAATGACTAAAATCCATGACTAAATAAATGACTAAAATAGTTTAGTCATAAATTTAGTGGTGTTATAAATGACTACAAATAAACCACTAATAGTCATGTGACTAAAGTTAGTCATTTATATGCAATTTTTAGTAGTTTATTTAGTCATGTATTGTTGTTTGTGTACTAGTGTGTGCTCTAATACCACTTGATGCAATGATAGGGTGGAAAACCACTCACAATCACCATTAAAAGGGAACCAACCCACTTCCCACTCAAAAAATTAATTCTTGTCTTGTTTTCAATTTTCTACCTAGTCTTCCTACTAGGTCAGCCAACCTATCTTTCTTGACATATCTTCCAAATTCTCCAAACAAGCTCTGCAAAAAGTCATCAATTTAGGCACCCATTTAGGCCTTCTTTCACATATCTCAACCTCTCTTATAACTCCTTTGGAACATCAACCACCAATCTTGTCTTCCATGTTGAACTAACCTTGAATTGGGCCTCTTTTACAAAGAGACACACCTTGAAACTTTCAACCAACCTTAGAATTCACTTGGAAGTCAACAAACAACCTTCAAAACCTCAAAATATCCAACTTTTAGGTCCACTCTCACTCACTATGACCTCTTTCCACAAAACCCTTACTTTCTTCACAATTAGCTAGGGCTTATTGAAACTCAAATGCCCAGACCTCTCACAATCCTAAAACCACTTCCAACAGGCCTTATTTTTCCTGCACTAACTTATTTCATCCTCCAAATATGCTTCCCCTAATATTCTTGGACACTTCCTTCACTAAACCACTCTAATTCACTTGTTTTCACCCTTTATCAACTAGGGTTTCATGCCCTATCATACAAATGACCTTTCTAGACCTCTCAAAACTTCAAAACACATCTAAATACACCTATTCTCATATATTTCATGAGGTTCTATCAATTTTACAATGCACTTCTTCAATTCACCCTCTTTAGCCTTGTTCAAAAGGCTCAAATTCTGACTTTCACCAGGGCAATGTGGAGAAACTCACACAAGATATTTTACAAACCTAAATTGTAACTCCTACACCTACTCCTACATTATTCAGGCCCATTCCACCAAGAAACAGTTGGCATAGAAAGGTGGAATGGCCTCTCAATCCATCTTAACCCTCAAAACACTAGGCCCCTATTTTCTAGCTACTTTTGGAAATCAGTCCCCCAAAGGCTTGAAACTCAATATAAAACACTCAAATAAAATTTTTATTGATTCCAACACCTACATATATCAATTCACATACATTTAAGATGAACAACAACCTGTACGAAACCATACATAGGCTGGTTTGAGAAAATTACAAATAAATAACAAAAAATAATAACCTTTTATTGATTTATCTCCTTCAAGTTCTTCAACAACCTTCAACAATGATGGATTGCACCTATTTAAACATCTAACTATTCAAACTTCCTACAACACCTAAACTACCTCACAACTGCCCATGACCATTGGGCTTCCCTCCATTTTTTAAAATTCACTTTTACATTATTTTCATATTGACAAATTTTGCAAACTAAGCAACATTTAATCTATGACCTAACCATGACTCAAATTCCCACAAAACATTATAAATGGCCCATCATGGCCTTATTTAACACTATCATGACTCAAGAAACCTAACTAGACTCTTTACACCAAATTAAGCAATAAGGTGCTCCTGCACCAACATCCTATTTATAGAAGATACAAGCTTGAAGAAGCTTCTAGAAGAGGTTAGGCATCCAAACCTATGTGGAAATAATATTTCACACCATAGTCATGATTTGGAAATTTGTACAACATTCTCTTACACCTCTTATAGTTGTCATAACATGCAAAACATCTCTCCAAGCTTGAGCACCTAGTTAATGCTAATAGTGGGTTATGACATATTCCTTACAACTGTCATAGAATCTACCATAACATGTGTCATAATATCCTATCATAATTACAACACTTTCAAAAAACAAAGAATAAGTCAAACATGACTATCACACTTATTCTCTCACACTTTTGTCATACCCCACTAAGGCACCACACTTTCTCCATGCAAAATATACCTTATGATGTGTCATAGAATATGTCATAAAATGACATCACTTGTCCTAGGTCCATGATTCCAAGATGGGACGCCTACTTCCACTTGTGATGAATATGTGTCATACAGTCACCTCCAACGGAGATGCCACCCAACCAATGGGTCCCAATTAATGACATGACATTGTAAGAAATAAAATAAAATAAATAAATACAATAATGCATTAAATAATTCAATGTTAGGACTCTAAGGTTGAGACACCTTATTCCCAACACATTCAAACCACATGCAATTATAAGGCTAGTCCACTATGTCACTACATATACTTATATATTCCTTAAGCAGGTTCACATATCCACTTGTCACTAAGTTATTAGTTTATCTATTGTCATGTTGATATTATATTATAGGTTTGAGGTCTAACCTAGGATGAACTTGCATCCTACTCCCTTATCCATATCTACTTTTCTCTACTACTTGACCTCTCCTAGATCATGGATCACCCCCTCTCCAAGACTCCTTTACCTTCGCTCTTCCATAGTCCACACATAGCCCAAACATATCCACATTGACTCACCATGTCCAATCCACCTCCATCATGGTGTTCTTCGCTCCATTCCAACCATTTTCTTGTGTAAGGATACACACTCATTTGATCCATCCATATCCAAACCATTTGATACTTATGTACAATGTTCTTGTTTTCTTATCCATGTTCTATATTAATCCACCCTATAGTTTTAGTGATTCCCCTATTCTCCTTTGTCATATCTACATAGTGATTCTCATCCTTAATAGAATAAATAATTCCCACATTTTCTTATCCCATGAAAATTCCTTCCTATACATTAGTTTTATACATTAGTTTTACCTTATGTATCACCACAAAAAAAATCTATGCACAACTTTGTTCTGTCTTGGCATGAATTCTAGTTGTCTTTTAGATAAATTTTTAGCCTTAAATTATCTTCTCTTCATTCTCCTTCCATTGAGATTTAGATAGGCCCCACATAAAATAACTTGCATGTCTTATTTTATCCTTATTGCCTAGAACTTATCTAAGTCTAATTCCTCATGCTAGTGTAGGTTACACCTACCTATGCATCAACTTGCACTTCCTTCTGATTTATGTTTAAAATATATAAAGCACAATTTAATGAAACTTAATAATTAGTATGGGTCCCACACATATGATATGAAAGAGAAGACCCATTCCATATAAAAGACACCAAATATTATTGATTTTATATTAGGACTATTTTTCCTTTAAAATATCTATCACAAGACCCATTTCCAATGCCTAAAACCATAATTTATCCCCCAAGTTAGGTGTGAATTAGATGTTGGGAGTCATAATATTATATATATATTTATGATATAGCTCTATTTTCATAATGATTTTTTGGCATGGTAAGAGGGAAAGGTTGTCGTTTTGATTGTTGCAATAGTCCAATAATGATGAATGGGTTATTTAAATGCATTCATAATTTCATGATTTCATTCTAATTTTAGGAAAGTACAAGGTTGAAAAGAAAAAAAAAAGAGTGAATTTGATTAGTATTTAAGAATTTCATATTAGGTTTTGTTTCAAAAGTAAGGATGAGGTTTCATGTTTCTAACCTAGAGTTTGGTTGTTGATGAAAACTCACCAAACCATACCATCAAAATTATTTGAAGGATGTTTTCATTGGGTTTAGTTGATTATATGTTTGATATATTATGATTTTTACCTTTAGATATAATTTTTATTTTTCTAGTGGTAGGGTTCTTTCCTCATGTTTCAAGCAAAGAAGGCCATGCATAGTTGATAGTTCATAAAGCTCAAGGTTGCACCATGAAAGTTATGAATAGATATCATTTTAAGAGATCATTACAAAATAATTATGAATCCATAACATGTCATTTTATCTCCTCACATTCCCTTTTCAATATGCACTCCTCACTCCTTTCTTCATGTCTGATTCTATGATATCTTTGTATTTTCTTCTTCCCTCATGAATTGTTGCTTCTACATGTGTCATTTTCTTGTAATTCTAGGCCACCTATTGTTGGGAAATTTGTATCATAATCCTACATAGGTTTATCTACTATAAGACTGTTGAAAGATGGTCAGCGCTCCCCTCGGGATTTGCGACATGGACTAACTACCTCTTGTGGATCCATTAACTTTGGCAGTTGTATCGGGCATTAACAGGTCGATCTTTTGGTGCAACAACAATTGTGGGGCCAACAAAGACTACTATTGGAAGATCTCTACTTGCATACTTAAATGCCCCGCCTTTCCCAAGTCATCTACTCCCAAATTTGTCTCCTAATCTCTAATACTATATGACATAGATGTCCAACTAGGGGTCCCAATGAAGGGATGTCTAATCACACAACATAAAAAAATGGTAGTAGTCACAATAGAAGAATATACATATACATAAAAGGAAAATATCAAGTTGATTAACTTTAAGGATATGGTTACAGTATTACAATGAGTCTTAGCCTTTGTTTATGTTGCCTTCATTTTCAATATATCCAATTTTGAAATTTTTGCACCAAAATATCTCAATGGGTCACTCCTAAATACAAATACCTTAGGCGTTTTCAATGTATAGATCATGCATTTGATAAAAAATGTCATCCTAAAGCCTTTTTCATGGATCATTTGCACTTTGTTATTATCAAATGTGTTTCAAATTTCAAAATTTGATTGATTAATGTAGTTTAGTTGCACCAAACTATAATACTTGATACCAGATTGAAAGACAAATGCTCATTGTTCCTATTCATATTCAAGATTTGTTATGCAAATTGGTGGGATTTTAAAAATAATCAATTTTTAAAATTTATGAAAGTTGGTGTAAATTCCTTTTATAGGGATGTTCCTAATGATATTTATCCTAATGCGGCCAATTTTCCAATCAAAATGTCTTCTAGATTGTGAGATATTAAAACTTCAATTGTTTGCTAGCCAAGTTAAAAAACAATTAAATTAAAAAATTTAATGAGTATGGAACAAAATGGATTAATGGGTTTTATTATGATTGTATAATTATAAATGTAGAAATTTTTTAGAAAAAATGTGAAGCCAATTAAAACTTATAGTGATTCCTCCTGATAGAAAAATAAAAAAGTCAATGAACAAGTTTCTAGGTCTCTTCGCTAATTGAAATCTCACATATTAAAAATCATAATAAAAATATTCGGTTCACAAAATTTATAGGGACAATACTTGATCACACAATTGGTGCCATAAGGTTCATTGAGATAATTTTTAAAATTACTTGTAATGAGTAATTAAGTGTGAAAAGGAAAAATAGATAAAAATAAATATGAAAAGTGAAAAAGAAAAAAATTTGTGAAAAATCACAACCTCCAACATAAATGATGGGGTTGTGAAAAATTACAACCCACAACACAAAAAACATGAAACGAGTTAACTTAGAAAATGAGGTTGTTAAAATTTACAACCTTAACTCACTTAAAAGCTGATGAAGAAAGTTGGATTGTTATTAAAAGAATAACTTTAAATTCTTCATTTATTGAAGTGATTAATTCAGCTCCAAATTCTGATAAGGGAAAGATAAGCACAAATGGTTATGAGTCTTTGCAACCACTATCAGAATTAACAGGCATGTGAAAGGACATGAGCTGAAGGCTTCAAGATTGCAGGTTAGGTATGAACAAAACAAAATATTATGATGAAAATGCTTTTTAGAATTTCAAGCAGATGCATTTGGTAGGTGTAATACATAATTCTACATAATTCTACAATCTTTGCAAATATCCTTCCCAAATAGAAGTATTGAAACAAGTATAAAATATGGCTCTAGGAAAATTCACTGCCAACAATTCATTGATGGAAAATTCACCGTCAACAATTCACCGTGGGAAAATTTAACCGCCAAAAATTCATGCAATTAATTTTTCGTGTGATGAATTGTCATGGCGGTGAATTTTCCCATGGTAAATTGTTGGCAGTGAATTTTCTGTCGGTGAATTGCTCGATAAGGGTGTGGTTCGGTGGTCAAGCTGCTTGGTTGTAGTGATGGCCACTAGAGTTCAAACCCCAGTTAGACCAAAGGGCTTGCAAGCCTTGTGCCTTCGCTGGGCCAATGCGTTTGCGGGTTTGGTGGTTTCTTGTACCCGGTTCATAGCTCCGATCAAAAGTGTTTACCCCTAATAATATGGGTGCGTTGCAACTACATGGTAGGGATACCTGCAAAATGTGGATGCACAGCCATGAACGCTAACTGTGTGACAATGCCTCAATGAGATGGTCTTAGAGACTATGATCATTGTTGGAGATATGTGAAATGAACTTGTTGAAAAGGGCTTTGCAGATTTTATAAAATATGTAGCTAACAAATATAACAATGTTCCTCAATGTTCTCTCTATTTGTGCTTGGGCATGTATGCAAAGTGTGGAAGCATAGTGAAGGAATGTGAACTATTTGACAGAAAACCTCAATGAAATGTTGTCTCATGGATTGCAGAGATTGTAGGATATGAATAAAATGGATTTGTTATGAAGGCGTTCAAAACTTTCAAGAAAATGCAACTTGGCAGGTATTTTTCCAAATTCCTTAACCTCAGTGAGCTTCCTCCCAATCCGCACCAAGATGTGAGATTTGAAACAGGTTTGAAAAAAAATGTATTTGTATTTAAAAGGTTTGGAAAAATCTTAGCTCAAGCTCATGAATCTAGTAGCACTAAACCTCAATATCTTTAGTTCTACTTTTCATTTCTGGGGAATAGATTGAAGCAACAACTACAAGGATATTAGTTATATGGAAGCATAGACAAAGAAAATGAACCGTTTGAAAAATTCCTCAAAGAAATAATTATAGGTTATCAATGAAATAGACTTGTTACAGGGTTTGAGCAACTTTTAAGCAGATGCAAAGACAAATTCTATAACCTTTATCAAAATCCTCTCACGCCTACACCAAAATGGGAGCTTTGAAATAGAGACATGTAAGCAAAATATGAAGCATAGGCGAGGCACGCGAGCTGTTTGACAAAATTCCTCAATGAAGCGCTAGTATACAGGGTACAAGGAACCTCAACTATTTGACATAATACTTCAAATAAATGTCATCTCATGGGCTGCACCAATCTTGTCTCGAACCCGAGAATTTAGTAGCTCTAAAACGTGATATTTTGGTTTAACTTTTCATATATTGTGATTAGATTGAAGCAAAAGCTGTAGGTAGACTGGTTTGGTCTGTTCTTTGGTAGATTGGTATGCAAGATGTGAAAACAAAGACAAATAAATTGATTTTTTTTAACATAATTCCTCATAGAAATATGGTCTCATGAATGCAAATATGGTAGAGTGCATATAGAAAGGTTTTGCTAAGAAGATTTTGGAAGTTATGCCAGATATAAAGGCTCTTTGTAAGGGAATTTTTAAATCTTTGAAGATAGATTCATCAAATAGCACCATTCTTATCTGCAACCATGAAATAAAAATATCAAGGATATTAATTTATGTTAGTGTTAGAAAGTACACTTCCCAAGATCACAGACAAAAATTTGGGATATATCAGTCTACGAAACTTATGGAAGAGGGGAAAAGATCACCATTGGTGAAAAAGATATTTGAGAGAAGATTGGTTCATGTGGCTGGCTTTTCAATAGAAGTTCAATGTCCAGACTTAGTTTTAGAATATATGAAAGGTTATAATCCTAAAACTAGGGAGGTCAAAACCATTGATGATAAACTAGTGGCCAAGTTAGATAGCATTTCCATTAGAATTGTTCTTAAATTGTCTCAGAGACCAATTTACCAATATAGACAAAGGGATTGCACTAGCATACTTCAATAAGAAGAAAAATGAGTGTCTCGACACTATGACAAGGAATTGGTTATAAGTACCAAAAGGAGGTAAATCTCAGTTGTCAAAGATCTTACACAAGTCTCTCTTCATCAAAGAAGTGTCCAATATGATTGTTCTACTTCACAGCTTAATGGGAAATGAGGACTCTAGTGAGTTTGAAAAATGGGTGTATCTTTTAATAATTATCATGTGTGCAAGAAACTGGTTTATTGATTAGGAAGGCATTATCAACATTAATTTACATAATCGGTTGACTGAATTTGAGGTGAACCATAATTTCTACATGTCATCTTATCTATTTTATGCCAATTGTAGTATGAAGACATGGCCAAGTCTTACCACCTAAGGCATATATGATAACATGACTGAGATTTATGATTTTTATCCACAACTCCAGTTGGAACAGTTATAAGACTTCAAAAGAGTGAATGATGCAGTCACCATGTTGACAATAAGGACACTTCAAGGGAAAATAGGACTCAAGATATCTTTAGAAGCAAATATTCTCATCAAGAATTATGGTAACTATTTAATCCAGTTTTTTGAATTTCACCTACATCCGAATAGGAGGGTATGATGGCTATACATACAAGTTTCCCAAGTATGTGGATGATAAGCTCATATGTATTGAACTCTCTAGGAAAATTGGAATTGTCAACAAAAGATGCAAGGAAAATAGGAAAAAATGGAATCTCGTTTCCTATTGGCCAAGTAGTCACTATAGGTTCAAATCTTATGCTGATGCTCTAAAGATTGAGTGATTACTGAAAAATATAAACACTATGAGGATTTCCTTTGATGGAAAGGGTTATGTCAAAAATAATTTGGATTTGTTTGAGTTATTATCATTTTTTAGAAATTGAAGACTTTTGGGAAGATTGTGAAGATGATTATGAGGTGCGAAAAAGAGATTGGATGAGGCTCACTTTAGAACAGATTAAAGAATTCAGGTTTGGTTGGGATGTGGAAGGAATTGAGGATGATAGAAAAAAATTGATTGATCCTCTATATTTTGAAAAAAAATCAAATATAACCTTTGCCACCTATCAATTAGGAAAATGAAGAAATCAAGGAAATTGATGAAAGATATTCTCATGTTCTTAGGAGATTAGAGGATTGGGTAAGGAAGAAGTTCATTAATGCAACAACTACAAAGTCTTCAAACAAGGAGGATTCTTCAAAGAGGAGAAATGACAAACAATAAGGTTCTTCTTGTTAGAGTAATCATTCATTAGCTAGTAATTAACTAATCTTTAATTGATCATAAGGCTTATTTCACTTTATACACTTAAGCTAAACTTAGGAGTGTTTTTTTCTTTTATTAGTTTGAGCTATTATTAGATTATTATGTCTCATCACATGCGATGATGACACTTGTCATGATCTAATTTATTCCTCATTGAGAGTTTTCTCTTATAAGCACTCTCCTTCATTGTATTATTAGCCTCTCAAAAGTTCAGTGAAAGCTCTTCAAATTTTGTAAACTTTTCTTATTGAGGAGATAGTAAATCATTGTTTGCAACTCTTGTGCATGGAAGGTGTTGTTGTTTGTTGTTTGATTTTGCTTCTTGTGTGTTTTCACAATTTTAACATGGTATCAATGTGCGGATTCAACAAACCCCTTCCCAAATTTTGAGGGTTTTTCTTCAACTAGGGTTACAAGTGCATCAAATTTGAAATCTTTATAATTTTTTGTAGGTTTTGAACTTGGACATTTTTGGTACAATTTGAAGCAAAAAAAAGCTCACCATTGTATTCATGAGGCTAAACAGACAAATTTTGACTATAAATTTTCCTATAGTCAATGTCGAGCACTTTTGATGAATGTTTTTTGTACATGTACAACACCTGTATGACCTACCATATGACAATCTAAAAAAATTATGCACATGCTTTTTTTACATTGTAGTATTTTTTTTAAAGCAAGTTCAAATTTGTATTCGAGGTGCCCTTTTGAATGGTACCTATAGGTACCTACTAGTGTAGACCTTTGGGCTTGTCAACTTGCAAAGGCCACATGGGCCTTATGCCGCCTAGTGTTGTGCCTAGCAATAACCAAGTTCTGATGTCCGAAGGCCATAGTTTTTTAGTCGAGCGACACATTTCAAAGGTTTTTCAGTATACTTCTGGTGATCACGTGATGAATGAAAAAAAATCTACCAATTCTCCTCATACAATTCGATGTCAATGGCAAGGACATAAATGTTTCGTGTAGGGTTCAAAATATTTCAATGATTTTTTTCCAAGGGGTCAAATTTTTCAGTTAAATGGAATATTCTTGGAATATTTTGCTAACATCATGTTGACATCAACATGACATCAATGATATGGATTCCCAACAAGTCCCCTCATAGTCTCCATTTGGCTTAAAGAGAAATTTTTTCTTTTGGCCATAACTTGAGCGTACAATATCGAAATTGGGCAAATGAGATATCATAAAAAAGCTAGTTTGTATACTTTTTAGTGGTGTGAGTCTCATCACTATTTGTTTTGTTGCTGGTGCATTCTATAGTCTATCAAAGTCATGTGTGTTGTTTCCACTCTCGAGATCACAACTTTTGACTAGTTTTTCCATTTTTTTGTGATTCTTGTAGCATTGGAAATGTATTTCATAGCTCTTCAAACTATCGATACACTTTTTCTAGATTTTTCTCCAATTACATTTTATTCAATTTTTTGTGTTTTCATATTTTAGTGAATTACTTGGATGTTTTGGCTCTTGGAAACTTTATATTTGTGTGTGATGACTTATTTTTGGCTATTCTACATGTATTTCCAATTTTTTTTTATATATTTGGGCATTGTAGACATATTTTGTAAGTACTTTTTCTTTTATAGATGCACTGAGATAAAGTGTCACTATTGTACATGTTTTTTTGGGGACTTCACACACATTTTGTTGTACCTTTTGTACTCACACTATGGGGGGTTGTGTAGGCCTTTTGTTTCGTCATCACACCTTTGTCAAGTGTGTTTCCCTTCTACAACAACATCAAATCCTAGTGATTCTTGCCTCATGTATGCGTGCCTTGTTTTCTTTTGTGTATGTTCAGATGTTATTGGTTCTCCTTCATGCACTTCTTGGTGTCACACAGTTTCAATGGACCTATCATGGATCTCTCTCTTTAGCATTGTGGGGGGGTTTCTACTATTGGTGCTAATGCTTCCTTAGTTTCATTTTGCAGTGATCTATGTATCTAGTTTTTGTTCCTATGTACTAGGAAAATGTAGCAGTTGGTTACCCATGCATTTAAGTGAGATGGAGCACTTACCATATGGATACTCTTGCATTCCTATTTTGTGGAGATGACTTTCCATTTTTACTTGATTTATTCTTCAGACTATTGGTACCTATATTTTTTACTTGCATCTTGCATGGTTGACTAGTGTCATTGGGGTCACTCATGTAGATTTATGTGGGCCATTTGTATCTTTGATTGAGAAATATTTGCCTTTGTTTTCCATCTAATCACTATTCAAGTAGTGGTGTTGGGGGTACTCATGCAAATTCTTGTCTTCTTGATCCCGATCATTATATGTTTTAGAATAGCTTATTCATTTTAGCACTATAGTAGTCATCATTCAACAGTTGTCTATAACTTCTTCGTGCTTCAATGATGTTCTTCATGTTCTTGTTAGTTTTGGGACATTGTTTTAGAGGCTTCTTATTCCTTCATTTTCCTTTCTCTCTTTTGAAGACGAGTTTTTCTCATGAGTTTTTTTCCTTTTATCTAGTTATGAGATATTTCTTTGATTCTACATGGGTACCTCATCAAGCCTTATTGTCGAGACCCATTCATGCTATATTCAATTTTTATGCATTGGATTTTTTAGATATTTTAGATACTCAAGTTACACTTAAGGGGGGTGTTAGAGTAATCATTCACTAGCTAATAATTAATTAATCTTTAATTGATTATTAGGTTAATTTCACTTTATACATTTAGGCTAAACTTAGACATAATTTTTTTTATTAGTTTGAGCTATTATTAGATCAGTCTATTTCATCACATGTGATGATGACACTTGTCTATTGCAGATTGATTGTCATTGATGTCAAAAGTATGTTTGATTTTGTTGTATCTTGATAAGTTTGGTTGTCAGTGTTGTCAAAAGTGAGTTGTTATTTGGCTGATTAGTTGCTAATGTCCCTAAGAGATGCTCCACATTTCTCCGATGGTGATGGTGTGCTCTTGCGGTTTGGAAGATAGCTTTATGATGTGTCACATCATGTTTGATACAAGTTTTATTTCAATTGAGTTACAAGAAAGTTTTTTTGGAAGTGACAATTTGAAGACTGTGTTGGTTCTATGAAGATGCTTAGAGAGTTGCAAAGTTTTTCTCTGTATTCCTCCATATATTGCAAATATGGTTGTCCGGATCAGAAATTAAGTTTGTTAAGTTGTGAAGGTGCTATATCCAGAGTTTCAAATCATTAATCCTTCTGTAGAGAAAGTTGTATGTGATAGAGTTTAGGATTGTGTTGTCTAGTGACTAGTTTCAATGTGTGTTGGTTTGCACCAACTTGTTGCTACATGAAGTTGTGAAAAGGATTGTATAAGAGTGTTCCTGAAGATCATAAAATATTTTTTGTTGCCCCACAAGATATTTTCTGGTCTCTCTGGAATAGGTTGTGGTCCGAAATGAAGGTGTTGCTAGGTTATGCTTTTTCCTAGTTGACTAGGGTATGTTGAAGGTGTACGCCAAAAGTTCAAGGTTGTGCAGAGTTCAAGGAGTGTTTGAAGGTGTTGTATGGGTCATGTTGACTCATCTGGGAGAAGTGCAAATAATTTTTAATCTTTCATAGGTACTACCAAGTTGTAATGGCTAACATGCTACAAGTTTCAAGTTTTTTTACTTAAGGCCAACCTAATTTGAATTTGTGAAGAGTGCAGATGTTGTTCATTGAAGACTGATGTTGTGAAGAGTGTTTAGGACTAGGTTAAGTGTGTTTGGGGATCCACAAGGTGTTTCCCTCTTCCTAGTGTTGTGTGTAGTCTATTTGGATCTTGCCCCTACACATTTCATGTTGTTGTTTGATCTTTGGCCAACTTGTAATTATAATATTCTTTGTTGTGGATTGACATATGTAATGTAATCCATGTAATGTCATGTATAAATTATAAACCTAGTTGATCTAGGTTGTGTGGTTGAGTCGAATGAGGATGTGTAATGCATTATGATGTTTATGTAAGCAACTGTAAGAGAAAGAGTATAAGTGGAAGATCCTATCCAGATTCAAGTTGATCATATTTTTGTGACAAAAGTGAAGTAAAGAGTGTGCCTAATTGTTTGCTAGAGGTAGTGAGCCAAATGCAAAACTTCTTGAGTTGTGAAAGTAGTGAGACAATAAGCTGAAGAGAAGACAATTTAAGAATTTGTAGAAGAGTTGTCAAAGCAGAATTACAATCATCAAAAGAGAAGGGAAAAATTAGAATTGCAATCATTAAAAGGATTGAGCTTCATTATCAAATTTAGAAAGTAGAAATATTGTCATGCCACAATCCTATATGAGTTTGTTCTTAGGTTAAGGAGTAGTTTCTCCCTTGGCTTGTAGCCCTAAAACAAAGTTATAACTGCTTATCATTTGTGAGGTTGGATTGCGATAGTAACTCCTAGTATCTTTTTTCACCGTGGTTTTTCCCCTATGGGGTTTTCCATGTACATCTGGTGTTGTGTGGTGTTGTGCAATGTGTTCATCTTTCATTTTTTTGTTTATATATTGTAAAGTTTTAAGTTTCAATTTACTCCAAATGGTTTGAGATCTGATAGAATACTGGTTCACCCCCCTCTTAGTATTTTAGTGTCTATTCAACATTGTCATGATCTAATCCCTTTCTCATTTAGGGTTTTCTCTTATAAGCACTCTCCTTCATTGTATTATTAGTATCTTAGAAGTTCAATTTGAAAAAAAATTCAAATTTTGTAAGTTTTTCTTTTTGAGGAAATAGAAAAATAATTGTTTACAACTCTCATATGTGGAAGGTTTTCTCATTTTCTATTTGATCCTACCTCTTGTGTGTTTTCATAATTCTAACACTTCTTTCTCTTCTTTCCTTTTTCAAGCTTCTATTTTAATCACTAGTTCTCAAAAAAATATGTAAGGGGGTGGTGACAATGAATATACTTCTAAGAAATAATTTCAAAAATAAATGTGGGGATGATCCAAAAATAAAGAAGAGGAGATCAAAAATAAAAGAAAAATCATTGAATCCCATACAAGAAGCCGAAGAAAAAGATTATATGGATCCTCAAGACTATGCTAGTGGTGAACATAAAATCTCAACTATTTCTCCTTCCATTCTTATCATATCTCCTCATCATGATGTACCTAATTCTCCTCCCATAACACAACCTCCATCTTTACTTACTATCAATACACTTCCCGATGATGTTTCTTTCACATTTATTCCTAATCCATCTACACAATTTGATCTGTTATCTAAGGATATTCTAATTTCTTCACAAGTTCCTTCTCCTTCATGGCTATAACAAAGCTTGCTAAAGAAAATAAATGTCACTCAACTAGTTATTCTAAAATTTGATATAATCGCTAATTTGATCTAAAGATCTAATAAACCAAAGAAAAACAAAGTTACATCAAGATTGGCAGTGGATTATTTATCTGGGGATATGCATGTAGAATTTTCTAGGCCTAATTTAGAAAAGGATATAGATGAAGCTACAAAGGATTATTTTGACATCACTAGGGTAGACCTTGGCCCTTTGACTTATGAAGGTGACCTTCACAATTTTGAAGTGTCAACTGCTAGGTTGATACAAAGGATTGAAAAAGAAAAACACACGAAGGATCAGTTGAAACATGCACATGTCCTAGCTTCATACCTCAAATCCATTGTGGGCACTTCTAATTTACCTATAGATGCAATCCCCACTTCCGTGGATCCTAATTTTGAAGTTATTATTGAAAGAGGAGTCATACAAAATGTTCACAAGTATCAATCATATGGTAAAATTATAGAAAAATGGGTTGAACAAATGAAATAAAATACATTGTATTTCATTGAGAAATCCAAAGGAATCTATGATGAATATGAAGTTAAGAAAGTAGTTGAGAAAGAGTTAAGGAATTTCAAAAAGGAAGAATCAATTTGGAAAGGAATTTTAAAAGATCTTAAGGAAATGGCTGAGACAAATGCTAACATCCTAGTTATTGAAAATATTTTCTCAAGTATGGAAGAGAATCAATTTGATTCTTGGTTTCAAAATATAGAATGGGGGCTAGTGATCATCAATCAAACCCTGATTGAACAAGAAAAACTTCTAGCAACTTGTGAGTAGGTGAGAAAAAAGGCTCAAAATGATCTCTTATCAATCAACTTTGATGTAGTGGCAAAGGGTGAAATCCATACTATGAATATTCAAACAATCAAGAAGAGATATGAAGATATGATTGATACATATTTATTCAATAAATAATTTTTTAGTATAGAAATAATGAATAAATTAAGTAGTATCTCCATTTATCTTGAAGCATGTGTTGGCCATTCATCCAATTATCGTAATGCTTTGGATAATATTTTAGAGGGTTCAATCCACTTGGAAATTAAGAATGACTAATGTTGTTGTCCCTAAATATAAATTTATCGCTCCAACTTTTATGTTTTTTAGAGCATTCAAAGGAAAGCCTTCCTTTCACCAAAGACAATCCACAATGTAGAGAACTTCTATAGAAAGTTCTAGAGATGATACATACAAAGGAAAATGAACTTCTCAATAAGGTCAATTGTACAAATTGCTTCCCAAAAATCATAAGTCATAATTCATAAGTTTTGATTTTGAGTTATCTTTTTGTAAAAGTGACTTATGTCACATGTTTGTAATCCAACTAGAAAATAAGCTTTATTTTGTGAAAGTTGAGAAAAATCTAACTAAAATAAAGCTTATTTTATTTTCTAAAAATTTGCAAGTAGTTACCCAAATTGTTATAAAGTAGTTATAAGTAGGAAAACCCTTTATATATAAGGATTTGAGTAATGTAAAGGGACTTTTTTATTCTCACAAATTTTGTATAAAGGATTTTGGAATTGTACAACTTTGTAAAGTAATGGAAATCATTTTTGGAGTTGGATTCACGATGTTTTATATGTGCCATCATTAATAATGATCTTTTCTATCCTAAGTTTTTGTGAAAGTGATAAGCCACATTCCTAAATATATATGTAAAAAACATACCCATTGTTAGAGTAAAGTAATTAATTAACTTTTACTCTCCTCTTAAGATTTCACTTTATGCACATATATTATTATTAAATGCACTCACCTTAGGGTTAGGTTTTTCCTTTCGGTGTTGATCTCCTTTATAAGGATTGGATTGATCTCTTGTATTGTATTCTTTTCTTGATTCATTTTTTTCTTTGATAATACATCTTGCACTTTGTCAGAGCCAAAACCCTTGTTTTGTTCTCTCTCTTTCTTTGTGACAGGTTTCTTGCATGCATGTGTTCTTTGGGTTATGTGGATTTGTATTTCTCAAACCCTACATGGTATCAGAGCCAGACCTGCTGCAGCTTGTTCATTTTTTGAAAGATTTAGAGATCTAGGTTTTGGTTGCATCAGATCTATGTTTATCTTTTTTTTATTTGGAATAGGGGTACTTTTTTTTGGTGCACTTTGAGCTCAAACGGACCTCATCGTTGAGCTCACAGCATCCAAAAACCCCTATTTTCATATATAAACATCGTCAATTCGCATAATAGCTAAAAATTCAAAAGGCAAAAATTTGCCTCTAAGGCTTATGGCCTTAGGGCACGCCGGTCGAGCTTTCAAAAAAATTGCAAAAATGTAAAAAAAAATCCAATTTTTAGTTTTAATTTTCATTACCGCTTCTCTTTAGGCCGCTTCACCGCCATCGTGAGCCACCAAAGCGCCATCATCACAACAAGCCCGCCGTACCGAGCCACCGCCTGCTACTACGGCTGCCACCGCTGGTAACCACCTACGCTTAACCAATTCGCCACCAGCTAATAGCTCATACTTCCCCGCTATGGAGAGGAGCCACCGTATCTCTTCTCCTTCTTTTTTACCTCTTTCTAACAAAATCCAATCTCTATTTTTTGAACGGTAAAAATAGGCATTGGAAAGCCGGCTCTCGGCGCCCGCTCAGCTTGGTGCAGAAATTTTTCAAATTTTTCTAGTTTGGTTGCATATTTTCGCAGTCAAAGTTAGATGATCCTTTTGCACTCCGAGGGGCATAACTTGCTCAATTTTGCTCCATTTTTCACAAACGAATAGGCGTCAGAAAGGTGTTTCTGTGCTCTTTCTAGATATATAGTCTATTTTATTAGAAAATTCACTAGGTAAATTTTATTCAGCTTTGTGTAAGTTTTACTCTTGCTCAATTACTTGACATTCGGCACCTACATGGGTTCATAGTTTCTATGGGATGGCCTACATTAATTTGATCTACGTTGTAAGGTCAGCTCTTCGATGTTTTAATTTGAAGAGCTATCGCCGGGTTTTTCACCACCCTTTAGTTGTAATTTTGGAACGGGGTAATTATGAGTCATGGGCAAAAGGCATACTTACACATTGTAGGTGGCTTAATATTTTTCCTTATTTGTATGATCTCATACCTGAACCAACCACTTCAGAGGGAAAACTAGCTTGGGATATCATTAGAGATCACATAGTAGGACTTATACTATCTAGTGTTGATGATGACACTATGTGGGCTATATCGTACATTGATTGTCCCCACCCACTTTGGACACATCTTTGGGAGATCTATGGAGACCCCAATCTCTCTCCATTCCCAGAGGATCCTACTTCAGATTGTCTCTTACCCATTTCTTGGAGAGAGAATGCACCCTTTGATCATGATACTTTAAAGGAACTTGAGTATTTAGACACCCTTACATATTCCGATGAATCAAAGGCTTGTCTCATAGTTCCTACTCTTCAGACTGAGACTTCATCAACATCTCTTGTTGTTCCTGATTCAGTGCAGCAGGGCATCATTCACCTTCTAGACATAGCTACTTTGGACTCTTATCTTGCAGACATATCTTTCTTGTTTGTTGAGTCCTATATTGCAGATTTGGAGGATTATTTTGAGGACATTCATCTCCTCTACCTTGACAGTCAGGTTATCACTATATGCCCACCATTATCAGTGCATTCAGAGGTTGCATTTCAGGATTCTCCACATCCGTTTGGATTTGACATCATTTGTTTCAGTTCAGACAGTGAGATTCTTCAGCATCCTATCATGGCACACATCTTGAGACATATTGGTTCATCACTCTTCACAAGGTTTCTTCGACATCGTCCTTTGGATTCGTTTCTTCCCAAGGGGAGGAATATCATTTGCCGCTTCAGGATCTCCTTTTGGATTCTACATCAGGCATCTACCATTGTGACAAGAGTTTCTTCATTGTGGGGGGGCCTTCTTCTCTCTTTTTGTCTCTCCTATGGAGACCATTGTATATGTACTTATATGATAGAAGCTATCTATGGGGGGTATCATGTAATCCACCTCCTATCCTTTTTTCATTAGTGCATTTCATTCCTTTCTTTTCTCTCTTTTGGAGTAGAGTTTTTCTCATGAGGCTTCTGGCTTCCACTTTATAGAGATTGGTTGTATTTAAAAATTCGGGACGTGCCATGCTGCCGGAATCCTCCTCTCAAGGTTTCTAGTAGTTCCTTTGCTTTCTTCTCAGAGATTGTTTGTAGCTTGCATTGTAGCTCATCTTAAGGGGGGTGTTAGAGTAAAGTAATTAATTAACTTTACTCTCCTCTTAAGATTTCACTTTATGCATATATTAGTCATTTAATAATTAATATTTAATTATTAAATGCTCTCACCTTAGGGTTAGGTTTTCCTTTCGGTGTTGATCTCCTTTATAAGGATTGATCTCTTGTATTGTATTCATTCTTGATTCATTTTTTCTCTGATAATACATTTTGCACATTGTCAGAGCCAAAACCCTTTGTTTCGTTCTCTTTCTTTCTCTGTGATAAGTTTCTTGCATGCAGTGTTCTTTGGGTTCTGTGGATTTGTATTTCTCAAATCCTACACCCATTTCTTGGTTCCCTAATTTGGATGTGTTAATACTCATAGTGTGTATTCGTCATAAAACTCTTATATGTGGTCTTTGATCATTATGATGAATCTTGTTTAGTTTTAAATAAGCCTATGAAACCTATAATAGAATTCATGTGTTTTTTTGTTGGGTTCTTTAGTATTTCATCCTCTTTTTAAACTTTTTTTCATTCCTTTTAGTAATTTTTGGTTAAAAGTATTCTAGAACCCAAAAAATATATCATATGAGGGAGATGCCCCTCTCAAATGTAGAGGAAGAATGCTATTTCATAAAGATCTCTCCAACTATTGGAACATTTTGTAACTCTCCATTGGGTGAGTCATACTAAAATTCCAAAGTGACAAATTTGTTTACCACTAGTTTATAATGAAGCTCTTTGGATCTTACACTCACCTAGTCCAACATATAGACATGAAACTCTATTTTCTATATTCATATAGACATGGAACTCTCTTTTCTATACTCTAGCTATGATTTATCATCTACTAGAACTATATTTTCCTAGGTAATTCACCCCAAGAAACTTGATCCATGTCATATGACAGATAATATTCTCAAAATTGTTATTAACTTGTCTAAATTGATTATTATCTTCAAAACGTTGGTGTAAGTAAAGATTCATGCATTATTTGTGTTGTAAATGAAGATAAAAACCAAGCATATGTAAATTTTCTCACACCAAAAGATGGAAGTATAATTATTTTAGATGGTATAACACTAAATGGAAATATATTAAAAATTGAATGAACCAAATATTTGTAACAATTGTGATCCTCAAAACATGAAAAATAAGGAAACTAATTAGGGAAAATGAAGGTTACAATACAATTTTCTAGCCAAAATGACTATGCCAACACATCCAGGTGGGCAAGTGAATACTCAGGAAGGCCTTTGTTTGTCCCCCATGTCACTTGATTTTTCTAAAGTACACTATTCTGGCATAGTCTAGTAAGAGCCCTAAGAGAAAAAATATATAAAAATATGATAGAATATTTCTTGGAGTTTGTGGCACCTAGGAATATTCTATCTAGATATACAAGGGGATATGGGTCCCTCCACATTAACCTCTCTTGGTTCTAGTCAACTCAACACTTTTTGACCATGCCAATAATGAATGCATTCTTGCAAAAAGTGTTAGTTGAGAGAAGTTTAAATATGGTAAGAAACATATTTTGTATTTCATGCATCACAAAGAAAAAATAACTTTGAAAGAATGTATAGGTGGTTTGGTGAGTGTTAGATAAGGTCTTTGTTGATTCCCCAAGTCACCCAATCATTTTGGGCTACACTATTCCAACAAAATCTCTTAAGTCCTAAGTGCAAAAAAATCCAAACTATGACAAATTGGTTCTCAAAATGCGTGGCACCTATGAACATTTTATCTAAAATTACAAATGCATTTAGGGTCCCTTCATAATAACCTCTCTTAATTTTTCTTGTCTCCAAACCATTTGATGGTGGCAACAATGGATGAAATGTTGCAAAAAGTATCATTTGCGTTCAACATAAACTTGCCAAGAGCCATATTTTAAATTATTCATCTCATGGGTCCCAATTGAATACATAAACATATCAAGGTGGGTGAGTTAATGCTAGGAGAGGCCCCATTTTTCACCCCAAGTGTCCCAATCATTATGGGATACACTATTCCAACAAAGTCTCTTAAGAGTTCTAAGTGCAAAAAATTAGCAAACTATGATAGACTGGTACTTGGAATTCGTGGCACCTAAAAATTTTTATTCTAAACATAAAAATACACATAGGGTCCCTCCATAATAACCTCTATGTGTTTTCTTATCTCCAGCCTAATTGATCATGGAGACAATAGATGGAATATTACAAAAAGTGTCCTTCACATTCAACACAAAGTTGTTGGGAGCCATATTTTGCATTCTTTATCTCATGGGTCCCAAATAAATATACCAAAACATTAGGGTGGGAAGGTTAATGCTATAAGGGAGGCTCCATTTCACACTCCATATGTTTCGATCCTTCCAAGCTACACTATTTCAACAAAGTCTCTTAAGAGACCTAAGTGCAAAAAAATACCAAACTATGATGAAATTGTTCTCAAAATCCATGGAACCTATGAATGTTCCATCTAAACCTAAAAATTCATGTAGGTGTTGGGTGAAAATTATGTAATCCATTTTAATAGATTACAAAACCTTAATTTCAGATACAACTATGTGAGATAGAATCTCTCCTCTCAAAAAGGGGAGGCACCCTTCTTGCTGCTTATCAAGGGAATGTTCCATAAGATATCTTGCTTGGTTAGAGGTCAATGGGAAGACATAGGTTCCACTTGTACTTGAATGTGAAGATAAACTTGAGGATGCAGCTAAAGATGTATTTGTAGATGCATAGGAGTAGTCTGAATTCAATGATTCATTTTGGAGCAATAGTATATTTGATATATTTTTAGAGGTAGTTGAACTTGTTCATCTCTTTCAAGAAGCAATGTCTCAACTTCATCTACATGTAGCTACTAATGATCATGGGAGGCATTGTAAGCTGTTGAAGAAAGGCGACTATTTTGTTGAACCTATGAACAATTTCATTGATGGCTAGTTTTAATTAGGTAGGTTTTTACCTTTTTAATAAGTGCATTTGCATAAGTTTGCATCTTGTTTTCATAGATTTGATTTGTGTCAATCATGCTTGACTCAATTTCCAAATGGATGGATAAAGAAACTTGAAGTCTGGAGTTCTTCTCCCTTCAATTGTTTCTAAGAATGACTAAAGGAAGCTCCCCAGTTGGAGCCAACTATTATCCTCAAATTTAGTGCGCTCAATTCAAGGGATGACCCCTACGAAACTTGTTTGTTTTGTAGCCCACGTACTCTAAGCAAGTAAAACAAGGAAAACTGCATTGATCCTCATGCGTGATCACCCATCCTCAAAAAGTCATTATGAGCATTAACCTTTGTTAGTTTGTCAAAATTCGCTTTTCAAACCAAGTTGTGAAAATTCAGTTTTGGGAGTTAGAAAAATTTCTGCACATGTAGGAGTGGGGATTTTAGCGCTTTTAAAATATTACATATAGGAGCTATGATTTTTAGCACTCTTGCATATTTCATGCCTTAGTCATTTTCTAGAACATGTAGGAGTGGGGATTTTTAGAGCTTTTACATATTTTCCCACATGTAGGAGCATTGATTTTTTTCGCTCTTACATATTTCATGCAGAAGCTCTGTTTTTCCCCGCTCTTACATATTTCATGTAGAAGCTATATTTTTCACCTCTCTTACATATTTCATGCAAAAGCTTTTTTTTTCATCCCTCTTACATATTTCATGCAGGAGCTCCGTTTTTCACCGCTCTTACATGAAACTACCCAAGTCCTAAGATATGTTGAAGCACCGATTTTTATCACTTTTACATATGATGTGTAAAAGCTCTAATTCAAATATCATTGGAGGATTCAATCTCAAGAATCCTCATCATCTCCAAAATACACTCCAATTCTAGACAGCGATGAAGTGCACATCATCATGAAGTTTTTGTTGAAAATGGAGGTAATTATGTAGCTTTAAAACTTGTAAAACTATTATACTGTAGATCTAAATAAGTGTTCTTTGTTACACTTTCTTTGTGGATGATTATCTGTTTAGATTCATTTTACCATTTGTAGAAATAGACAAAAGATTGTAGAAGAATAAGACCAGAAGATAGAAGTGACACAACATATACTGTGGAGAAACCCTTTCGGGAAAAAACTCCATCATCAGAATCAATAGTGCTTGTATAATTTAACCTTAGAACAAGATTACAATAATTCTTTATCAATCCTTGTTGAGATGCTTCTTTTTCCTTCAACAATTCTTCTTCACAACTTGCAATAAAATCTGATAAAAATCTCTTCAACTTGTTGCAATAAATAGACAATAATGAGCCTTATAAACTCCAAAGAGTTTACAATTACAAAGCACAAAGCTTATCTCACAAAACCTACACCTATTCTTTGCAAATATAGTTCTTCCATTGAAAACAATGTCAAACCAAGTCCTTCATCAATTTGGGCGTCCAAAACTGAAGTCCTAACTCAATGTTGATTACAAAGATATCTTGTAAGCTTCTCCTCAAAGGTGGTGCCCAAGAATGGGCCCACTTAACTCAGCCTTATAAAATATCTTATCATGCAAAAGTGTTAACTCCAAGAGGCCAACTTGGGTGCCCAAGGTGGGTCCAAGTCAATCTCTGTTAACTAAAACATATATCTCCACCATTCATGCAAATATCATGCATGATTGATCATCCCCACTTAACTGAGTGTATCACCTGTTATCTATCATGCAACTCAAGTCATTAGTCATGCATTCCAAGTCAGCTGAAGTCAACTAGCATTTAACTTAAACTAACTACATGCAACTAAAGATAACTAAACCATAACTGAACTGAATTGAACTAAAGCTGAACTGAACTGAAGCGTCTGAACTAAACTGAATTGAACTGAACTCCATGCATGTAAACATCAATCTAACTTCTAGGATCTTTACATGCATTACCAAAGTGTTATCTTTTTCTCAAACAATTAACTTAACTCAAGGCGAGTTCCACCTTCCATGTTGGTGCCCCATGTGCTCCTATTTTGTAGGAGCTCTTCTTTGGTGTCCCCACATGTTCCTATCATTTAGAATTAATTACAAATTTCAATTTACATGTTCATTTCATTCAAATTTAATCTATTTCTAATCCTAGTGTTGGGGAACACTTTCCAAGACTTAGGAGATACATGAAATATGTTTAGGATTGCAATTAAACGACATCCTATTCCCAACATTCTCCCACTTGACATTATACATTGCAATTATTCTAAACAATTATTCTAAACAAGGAATCATTATTATAAATCAAGTACAAGACTCAAGGCCAATGGCCTTCCTGCACCAACTAATCAATCCATTCCAACTTCAAATGCAACTTGTATAATCATGAAGCTCCAAGCAAATGATTAATACTCAAAACCAAGAGAACTTATCTATAGGAACTGGTAAGATAATCTGCAACATTAATCAAAGTGTCAACTTTCTTAATTAATACCTTCCCACTCTCAACCATTTCTTGCACAAAGTGATACTGAACATCAACATGCTTAGTACAAGCATGATACATAGGTTTTTTGGCTAAACAAATAGCACTCTGACTATCCATTCAAGTTTAACTTACTTTAATTAAAACCAATACCTTTCCCAAGTCTTTGTAACCAAATTGTCTCTTTGGAGGCATGTGAAACCGCCAAGTGTGTTGAACTCATGTCCAACCAAGGTGTAGGCTTCTCGGTCTTTACTGTTGAAAAATATTTTCTTACAAGTAACCATTCCAACATATATCTTTTACCATAAGAGAACTCAAGCCTCACCTATTTCTCCAAGTATCCATGAGGACTTGCAACCAACCAATCCATGCCAAACTCCAAATGCAACATAGCACTATCATGAAGTAATCAAGCAAATGATTAATGTACCCAATACATAAGAGAACTACACAAGATCAATTCCAAAGCTCCAATCATGAATCAGGAACATAAACATGAAAACATGATCTAACCATCTCTTCCAAGGAGATCACATGCATCATAACATACATAAAAATCCTAGTCTAAAGAGAACAAGTACCATGCCAAACTCTAAATGTTTATCAAGAGTAAACCATGACATAATAGCAAACACTCCAAACCAAGAAAAAACATATCCCCAATCACATGAAGATAACCTTACCAATGATGCATCCACATCATTGCCAACAACTCCCATTGAACTGTGGTACGAGCTACACATGGCATCATGACTATCATCCTCTTCATGACTATTAATCTTTAGCATCAAGCAAAGAGTGATCACTAACATTTTTACATGAAATGATCAATGCATGATTACCGTCATTTGAGGATTCCTCTGTAGAAGAATCGAAACTCTTTTTCTTGTTCTTACAATCCTTCTTCACATGTCTCGGTTTCCCATAGTTCCAACACTTTACCTCACTCTATCCTTCGGACTTACCCTTTCCTTCCTTGTCTCCCTTAGGTTCCTTTTTCTCAAGCCTACCTTTTACAAACAAGGCATCTTGGATTTCTGTTTTAGACTTCCTCCTCATCTCCTCTGATAGGAGAGTAGGAATTGTATTGTCCATCTTCGGATCTACACCACTACCACTGATAGCAATTGTGTTAGGGTAAAAATTTAGGCCAAATGTATAAACATCAATAACGAAACCCTAACAATGTACAATGAAGGACAAGATAACATGAAAATCAAAATAATAAACACAAACACAAACTGATCTCCATGCTAAACTTGATTGATCTCCATTTCTCTTCTCCACCTCACATGAGAATGCAATATTTTGAAGGATTGTTGATGGAGGAATGTTGGTTGCTCACTATTGCAACATTATAACCTTAAGATGAAGATGGTAGATAAAGATAAATAGATGAAATATGATGGATGGAAGATTGTAGAGATAATTCAACAAAGTAAGGGTACTTGAAAGCTCATCCATGAAAATGGCTTGGTTGTGGGTTAATTTATAGACTTGTAAGATGGGAGGATGAAGGGATAAAACTTTCCTTTTTGTGAGCGGTAGTGGCATTAGAAAGTTGATTGTGCAACTTGGGAGAAGAAATGGAATGTGGATCAAGTTAACTAAAGAGATGATTTGGAAAGTGATGAAGTCATCTTAAGAGATGATTTAGAAAGTGAATCAAGTCATTTAGGGAAATAATTTAGAATTATTTAGAATTATTTAAATTATAAGAGATGTGAGAGGATAAAGATTAATTTAAATAAATATTTAAATTATTTAAATTATTTGGGGAATGTGGATTAATTAAATAAATAAAATTTAATTAATTAATTGGTTAAAGGATAAATGGGTTAATTAATTAAATATAATTTTTTTAATTAATTGGCTAGAGATTAAATGATAGGGATGATGAAAGGGGTTATGTGAGGTTTAGAATCAAATGTGTTGTAAGATGTCAAAAATGACGTCAAAAGTGAATGTCACAAGATATGGTCAATTTTAGGTGACTACAACAACAATTAGATTTTCTCAAGATTCTGGTAAAGAACAAAGTAACAAAATGCATTTATCTTCATCTTCTAGCTTTACATCTACAGATGCTAATTGACTTAGAATCAAATTAAAAGCATTCAAATGATTTGCAATAGAATCACCATCTTTCATCTTTAAAGAATACAACTGTCTTTTTACATACAACTTATTAGTAAGACTTTTAGTTTGATAAATATCACATATTCTCTTCCACAATTTATATGCAGTAGTTTCTTCTGAAACATTCAAGAGAACAACATCAATGAGACATAATCTTATGGTTCCTCTTGCTTATCAAGTTTAGCCCAATCCTCATCTGACATCATTATAGGTGACTTTGTCTCATTACCAAAAGCTAACCACTGATCTCTCTCTTCAAGGAGATCCTCCATTTTTAGTTTCCACATCTCATAATTAGATCCATTGAATCTTTCAGTATCTAAACGAGAATTAAAACTCATTGTAACAAACTTATTTTCTAAAATCAGCAATAACACAATAATAAAAGCTCCCACTACAGCCAAAAAACCTTCAAAATTTTAAGAGAAAGGTGTCCCAAACTCTACCCAACCATTAGGTCTGATACCAAATGTTGAAAATGGAGGTAATTATGTAGCTTTAAAACTTCTAAAGCTATTATACTATAGATCTAAATAAGTGTTCTTTGTTACACTTTCTTTGTGGATGATTATTTGTTTAGATTCATTTTACCATTTGTAGAAATAGACAAAAGATTGTAGAAGAATAAGACTAGAAGATAGAAGTGACACAACATATACCATGGAGAAAACCTTTCGGGAAAAAAATCCACCACCAAAATCAATAGTGCTTGTATTATTTAACCTTAGAACAAGATTACAATAATTCTTTATCAAACCTTGCTTGAGATGCTTCTTTTTCCTTCAACAATTCTTCTTCACAACCTGCAATAAAATTTGATAAAACTCTCTTCAACTTGCTGCAATAAATAGACAATAATGAGCCTTGTAAACTCCAAAGAGTTTACAATTACAAATCACAAAGCTTATCTCACAAAACCTATGCCTATTCTTTGCAAGTAGAGTTCTTCCGTGAAAAACAATGTCAAACCAAGTCCTTCATCAATTTGGGCATCCAAAACCGAAGTCCCAACTCAATGTTGATTACAAAGATATCTTGTAAGCTTCTCCTCAAAGGTGGCACCCAAGAATGGGCCCACTTAACTCAGCCTTATAAAATATCTTATCATGTAAAAGTGTTAACTCCAAGATGCCAACTTGGGTGCCCAAGGTGGGTCCAAGTCAATCTCTATTAACTAAAACATATCTCTCTACCATTCATGCACATATCATGCATGATTGATCATCCCCACTCAACTGAATGTATCACCTGCTATCTGTCATGCAACTCAAGTCATTAGTCATGCATTCCAAGTCAATTGAAGTCAACTTGCATTTAACTGAAACTAACTACATGCAACTGAAGATAATTGAACCATAACTGAACTAAACGAAACTAAACTGAACTGAACTGAACTAATACTGAACTAAACTAAACTAAACTCCATGCATGTAAACATCAATCCCTAACTTCTAGGATCTTTACATGCATTACCAAAGTGCTATCTTTTACTCCAAATAGTTAACTCAAGGTGAGTTCCACCTCCCATGTGGGCGCCCCATGTGCTCCTATTTTGTAGGAACTCTTCTTGGGCATCCCCACATGTTCCTATCACATAGAATTAATTACAAATGTCAATTAACATGTTCATTTCATTCGAATTTAATCTCTTTCTAATCCTAGTGTTGGGGAACACTTTCCAAGGACTTAGGAGATACATGAAATATGTTTAGGATTGCAATTAAATGGCATCCTATTCCCAACAATTTTCATGGAGAAAAATGTTGAAGAAGGCTAAATTTTGCCTTAGATTAGATTTCCCAATTTTAGCATTTTTCATGCTTTATGTAAATAAGTTTCAACATTTTACATGTCATTTCAAAAAATATAATTACGTTTAAGAAACAAAGATGTTTTCCTATATTCATGGACAACATTTTTGAATAAGTCAACTAGTTAGGTAGGCTTTTCCTAGATTTTCTCTTATGATTTTCCTAGATTTTCTCTCCTCTCCCATCTATAAATAAGAGAGGATTCTATTGTAATGTTTACCTTTTATCTTTTGCAACGAAGTGTTGCCCATTTGAGAAGAAAATACTTAAACTTTGAGTTCATCTTTGTGAGTCTAATTTTGATCAATAAAGAAGTGAAGTTGCATACCAAAATTTGTGTTGGAAACAATTATCTTTTAATTTGATCGAATTGGTAGTGATTAGTAATTGAGATTGAAAGGGCTTTGAGTAAATATGTGTAAACTTTGAGTTACACTCTTTACTTGAATTTTCGATATTGATTAAATACTATTGGTGAATTCTCTATAAGACTTTGTGCTTATATTTATTCATGTTGTTTGTGATATTATTGTCGATTATATAGAATACTTTGTGCTTCTCATACAATGTTGGTTGCAATATTCAAGGATTCAATATTCCTTGAGAATGGAAGAGGGTGGACGAATCACAGATCACCTAGAAGCATTCAATATGTTGGTGGCTCAATTGGAATCTATTGGTGTCAAAGTGGATGAGGAGGAGAAATATCAGATCTTGCAAATGTTCTTTGCCTGATTCATGGGATTCTCTTGTTATGGCTATTGGGAGTACTTCTATTATTTTGAAGACTGAAGATGTGGTGGGTTCTTTGCTTTCTGAAGAAATGAGGAGGAAGGTATCCATCACTACCAAGGAGGCCCTAAATGTTCGTGAAAAACATAAGGAAAAAGGTGAGAAGAATGAGAAGCATGAAAAATTCAAGTCTAGGGGAGACCTAAATCTCCTGGAAAGTCCAAAGTTATTTGTTGGAACTACGGTAAGCCTGGGCATGTTCGTAAGAAATGCAAAGAAGAAAAGAAGAAGAAAAAGAAATTTGATTTTGATTCTGAGTCTGAGAAGGAAGATGGTGACACATTTGTTACAACTTTGGCAACTCATGCAGGTAATGATGCATGGTTAATTGACTCAAGTGCATCTTTCCATATGACCTTTAATAAAGATTGGTTTTTTGAATATGAAGAATTTGATGGAGGTAAGGTGCACTTGGGTGATGATTCTCATTTAGACATTGTTGGTCGTGGTAAAGTTAAATCAGGTTTCCTGATGGTAGAATAAAAATGATTAATGGTGTGTTGCATATCCAACATGGATTAGCACGAAATTTGTTATCTATGAGCAAACTAATAGATGCGAGTGTGCATGTAGCATTTTTTGATGTAGGATGCAAGATGGTCAGAGGTGCTATGGTGATTATTAGAGGTGTCAGATATGGCACATTGTATAAGTGTGATGCATGCACTATTGAGTGTAATAGTACTTCTGTGAAAATAAAGTCTGTAGAAGAAGTGAGGGTTTCACCTTCAGTAGAGGGTCATGGCTTTCGAATGTTAAATGGCACCAGAGTCTTGGCCACATTGGAGAAAAGGGTCTAAGGACCTTGAAAAATAAAAACCTTGTTGAAGGCTTATCTGATTGTAATCTTGAATTTTATTTTTGTGAGCATTGCATTTATGGAAAAAAAAAACACGTTCAATTTTACTCAAGTTCTCATAAATCTTGTGGTGTATTGGATCTTATTCATTTTGATGTGTTTGGTCATGTAGATGTTCCTTCGACTGGTAAATCCACATATTATGTTCCATTTATTGATGATTATAGTAGGACATGGGTATATTTTCTAAAGAGTAAATTTGAAGTTTTCAGACGATTTAAAGAATTTAAAGCAATGGTTGAGTTGCAGAATTGAAAAAAAAATGTTTGAGGACTAATAATGGCAGTGAATTTTTCTCTAATGATTTTGATAGATTTTGTAAATATTGTGGTATTCATAGACAAAAGACAACTATGTATTCTCCACAACATAATGGAGTTGCAAAAAGAATGAATAGGACACTGGTGGAGAAGGCTAGGAGTATGTTGAGTGGTGTTGGCCTAGAACAAAGGTTTTGGGCTAAAGTTGTTGCCACTACCTGTTACCTGATTAACAGGTCTCCTACATCAGCTCTTGTTGATAAGACGCCTATAGAGGCATGGTCAAGTTGCAAGCCTTCATTAAGACATCTTAGAGTTTTTGGTTGGGAGGCATATGCACATGTGCCAAAGGAGAAGTGAACAAAGTTGGAGAACAAAGCTATGAAATGTATCTTTATCGAATATAGTTATGGTGTGAAAGGATAGAAGCTTTGGGAACTTGTTGCACAAAAGATAATAAATAGTAGAAGTGTTATTTTTAGAGAAACTAAGCCTTCTTTTGTTAAATTGCAGCCAGAATAAAGTAAACAAGAAGATGTGATTCAATTTCCTTCTACACCTGAGAAAGTTGAATTGAGGCCCAAGGATAGACAAGAAGTTGTGGAGATCTTATCTAGCTTTGGATCTTCAAAAGAGGAGAAAGAACCTCCAACTCAACTTGTTCGTAGGTCTGCAAGGCATAGAAAATAACCTGAAAGGTATACACCTGATGATTGGAGATGTATTTTTTCTTTGAATACTAACATGGATGAACGTAGATCTATAGAAGAGACATCAGGTATGAATGATGCAGAATCCTAGAAGATTGCTATGGATGAAGAAATTACATCTTTGAAAAAGAATGATACATGGGATCTTGTACCATTTCCTGAAGGACGGAAACTTGTTGGTTGCAAAAGGGTGTTCAAGAAAAAGATTAGTTCAAATGAAGTTTTGAGAAGTACAAAGCAAGGTTGGTTGCGAAAGGTTACTCTCAAGTTGAGGGTGTTGATTATGGTGAGATATTTTCTCCTGTTGCAAAAATGACATCCATTAGATTTTTGCTTTCTATTGTTGTTGCTTATGTTTTAGAGGTTGAGGAAATGGATGTGAAAACTACTTTCGTTCATGGTGACTTGGAGGAAGATATTTATATGACGCAGCCAGAGTACTACGTGGTGAAAGGTAAAAGTAAATTGGATTGAAAATTAAAGAAATATTTGTATGGCTTAAAACAAAGTCCTAGGATGTGGTACCAAAAATTTGATGCATGTGTGTTGAGTTTGGGATTTGAACTTTCTAAATCAGATCATTGTGTTTATTATAAAACTGATGGTGATCATTTCCTATTTATTGCATTATATGTTGATGATATGTTATTTATTGACAAAGGGAAAGGTGTGATTTCAGAACTGGAATCTCAACTTGTTGCTAAATTTGAAATGAAAGATCTTGGTGCAACTAGGCACATTCTTGGGATGGAAATTAAAAGAGATATAGTGAACAAAAAGTTATGGCTTGGAAAAAGTAAGTATTTCAATTCAATTTTATAGAGATTTAACATGCAAGATTGTAGACCATTGTGTGTCCTCCTTTCTATTGGAACAAAGTTATCTATTTTAGATTGTCTAACATCTCCATCAAAGATAGAAGACATGAGCAGAGTTCCTTACCAGAGTGTAGTTGGAAGTTTGATGTATGCTATGGTTTCTACTAGACCAAACATTGCCCAAGTAGTGGGAGATCTTCCCAGATATATGTCTAATCCCGGTAGAGTTCATTGGGATGCAGTTAAAAGGGTCTTCAAATATTTGTGTGGTACTTCAGATTATTCCTTGTGTTATCATAGTAATATGACTGAAGATGAGATTTCCCTTGATATTCATGGTTTATGTGGATTCGGTGGGTAGGTCATATTGATATGAGACGATCCACGGTGCTTATGTTTACATTATTGATGGTGCAATCGATTGGATGATACTTGACGAGGTTGGTGGACGCTTTGTCCACCTCTTTGAAGTAGAGTATATGGTAGCCACTCATGTTTATAAAGATGTCATTTGGCTTAAGAGACTATGTTCAGATATTGGAATAAAACAAGGTGTAGTGAAAATTTATTGTGACAGTCAAAGTGCAATATGTCTAGCAAAGAACCCGACATTTTGCTCCAAGACCAAACATTGATGTACAAATATCATTTTGTTAGAGAATGTAATTAGAAGATAGCGAAGTGAAGCTAGTTAAGATAGAGACTTTCATGAATGTTGTAGATTCTTTAACTAAGCGTGTGAGTACAAAGAAGTTCAGATGGTGTTTAGAGATTATGGGATTTTTGGCCCCTAACAATTAAGATACAATGTTTACTCCCTCTCGTTGCTCTTGCAAGGTGTTTGACAAGTGGGAGATTTTTTGGGAAAATGTGTCTCAACGTTGCACTAATATAACAATTTATTGTTGATAGGATGTATATATATTTATATATATATTTACTAGTTACTCTAATAGGTGTATACAATGGAAACAAGGGGGGAGAGTGGGATGCATGTAAACAATTTTTTGTTAATTTTTTTAGGAAATTACTAAAATGGCCAAAATACATTAGATAAATGATACATTGTAAATCTATACCATTAATTATTAGGTTTTAGATCTAATGGTGGATATTTTTTTAGCCTATCTTTCCCTAGAAAGTAACTCTATTTTATGAGGGTGTTGTATTACGGTTGCAGTAGAGAGAGACAGTGATGTATTCTAAGAGTTTGATAGCAGTCATGTTGTCTCTAGATCTTTGAGTGGTGATACTCCAGTGAGAAGCTTTCTCTGCAAGTATATTGCAATCTTTGTGATTTACTAAATAATATATTGGGCGGCTTTTGGAGTGTGGGGTTTTTCTCCTGAAAGGGTTTTCCCCACGAAAATCATTATGTCATGGTATGCATGATATTTATGTTTATTTATTTTTAAGTTTTTGTAACTGTAAAAGATCTATAAATTTTTTGCATTATTCTCCTCTCAAGATTAGTTTAGGAAGTTGTTCCACTACCTTAGCTTCCTTACATATCTCTATTATATTCAACTCAACACCGTTTGATCATCCCAACAACAAATGCATTCTTACAAAAAGCAATAATTGAGAGCAATGTAAACGTGGAAATATGCATTTTTTTGTATGTTGTGTGTTATGGGGCCTAATAAATTATTCCAACATGACAATATGGGTGGGCCAATTCAATCAGAGGATTTATTTTCACCCCATGTATCTTGATCATTCTAGGCTACACTATTCTGACATAGTTTTGCAAGAGCCCTAAGAGAAAAAAAAAAAACAAATTATGATAGAGAAGTTCTTGGAGCTCATGAAACTTAGGATTGTTTTCTTTGAACCTATGTGTGGTTATGGAGTCCCTCTATAGTACTCTATCGAGAAATTATAGTAAACTTTACATCATTTGACTATTCCAATAATGAATGCATTCTTACAAAAAGTTTCAGTTGAGAGCAAAGTAAATATGAAAATGTGCATTTTTTTTGTAGAGGTGGGTTGGATAATGCTACCAAACACCTTGTTTCACACCCTATCTATCCTAATCATTCTAGACTACAAGCTTTCAAAAAATTCACTTAAGAGACCTAAGTGCAAAAAACTACCAAACTATGACAAACTAGTTCTTAAATTTGTGGCATCTAGGAATGTTTTGTATAAACCTACAAGTGATTATAGGGTCCCTCTATAGTACCCTTTCTCAATTATGGTCAACTTGACACTATTTGAATATTCAAAAAATGAATGCATTCTTGCAAAAAGTGTTAATTGAGAGTAGTGTAAACAAATATTTTTTACATTTTTTATGTCATGAGGCCCAACCAACTATACCAACACATTGAGGTAGGTAGGTTAATGTTGTTGGGAAAATGTGTCTCAACCTTGCAATTATATAAGGTTTATTGTTGATAGGATATATATATATAGGTGTAATATACAATGAGAGCATGGGTTGGAGGGGAGGAGTGGGATGCATGTTAATGTTAACATTTTTTTGTTAACAAAAACTCTTAAATGATCGACATATTTTAAATTAATGATATATTGTAAATCTGGACCGTTCATTAATAGGTTTTGGATCTAATGGTAGATATTTTGTTGGTTTGTCTTTCCCTAGAAGGTAACCCTATTTTATGAGGGTGTTGTACTATGATTGTAGATGGTGATGTATTTTGAGAGTCTGATAGCGATCGTGTTGTCTCTAGATCTCTTGTGGTGATAATCCTATGAGAAGCTTGCTTTGCAAGTATATTGTAATCTTTGTGATTTCTGAATTATATATTGGGCGGCTTTTGGAGTGTGGGGTTTTTCTCTCTAAAGGGTTTTCCCCACATAAATCACTGTGTTGTGGTATGCATGATATTTATGTTTATTTCTATTTAAGTTTTTGTAACTGTTGAAAATATATGTAAAGTTTTGTATTATTCTCCTCTCAATATTAGTGTAGGAAGTTGTTCCACTACCTTAGCTTTCTTATAAGTGCTATCTAAGCCTGATCACCTTTGGTTTTAGTTGTGGGTTGTTGGGTTTTTGAAAAAATCCATATTTGAGTGGGAGCTTGTGAAAAAGACACTTTGTGATCTTGTTGTAAGAATTTTCAAATGGTAATTTTATTAGGGAGAATAGAGGTGGATAAATTTTTTGGAAATAATTTTGAGATGTGGAAGCTAAAGATGGAGGATCTATTGATAGATTGAAATATGTGGGATGTTGTTGATGAGAAATTTTTAAGGTCTACAGATCCACCTTTGGCTGCTCAATATGATGTTATGGACCGTAAAGCCAAGGGTTTAATCAGATTGTACTGGGCATACTCTTATTTTATCAATGTCCATGAAGAGACCTCTATACAAAAACTATGGAAGAAGCTTGGTGAGATGTATCAAACCATATCTTTAGTGAACAAGATTTTCTTGAGGAAAAAATTATATTCCTTGAGGATGGAAGAGGGTGGATGAATCACAGACCACTTGGAAGCATTCAATATGTTGGTGGCTCAATTAGCATCAGTTGGTGTCAAAATAGATGAGGAGAAAGGTATTCATCACTACCAAGGAGGCCTTAAATGTTCGTGGAAGACCTAAGGAAAATGGAAAGAAGAATGAGAAGTGTGACAAATACAAGTCCAAGGGGAGATCGAAATCTCCTAGAAAGTCCAAAGTTACTTGTTAGAACTGTAATAAGCCTGGACATGTTTGTAAGGACTACAAAGAAGAAAAGAAGAAAAAGAAGAAATTTGATTTTGATTTTGATTCTAAGAAGGAAGATGGTGATGCATTCATTGTAGCTTTGGAAACTTGTGTAGGTAATTATTCATTGTTAATTGACTCAGGTGTATCATTCCATATGACCTTTAATAGAGATTGGTTTTCTAAATATGAAGAATTTGATGGAGGTAAGGTGTCCTTGGGTGATGATTCTTATTTAAATATTGTTGACCATGGTAAATTTAGAATCAAGTTTCTTGATGGTAGAAAAAAATGATTAATAGTGTGTTGCATATCCTTGAATTAGCATGAAATTTGGTATTTGTGAGAAAACTAATAGATGTGAGTGTGCAGGTAGTAT
>VDFB02044864.1:0-30229 GCA_007258455.2 Sequoia sempervirens | reverse complement strand
TAGTCTTCCAGTTAACTTGCTTTCAATAAGGACGTGCATGCTCGCACAGTTGTCCATTTTTAGATTAGATGTTTCAGTTAAACTGAGGGTAGTTTCCCAGTTGACTGTATAGTTTACTTAATTAGGGTTTGGCGCATAGCTTGCATGCATTGCGAGAACTGTAGATGACACAAGGTGATTTTAGGGTTCCCTACACCTTGATGTATATAAATAAGAGCTTTTGCTCATTTGTAAATAACTTTTGCTTGAGAGAGGAATATATGCTGTGCCCACCTTGCCCTCAATATTACTCTTTTTCGTATTTGTTCATGTGTCTTCAATATTGCAATTGATTGTTATACCACCTAGGGTTTCGAAAGATTGTGATGCTGAATTCTTTCCATAGATTAGATATCTGTTTGAACATCTTTATCATTGAAATCAATTGTTATACCACCTAGGGTTCCAAAAGATTGAAGTGATAAGGCTGTTTTGTGTTAATTTATCATTGTGATCGATCGTTATACCACTTAGGGTTTCGAGAAGTTGCAGCGGTAAATCTGTTTTGTGAATCTTTATCGATATAGTTGAAGGTTATACCACATAGGGTTTCACGAGATTATAAAGATAAAGGCTGTTTTGTGAAGGCTTTGCTGATTCGATTAAGTGTTATACCACCTAGGGTTTCATAAGATCGTCTTAGTAAATTCTTAAATCTGTTGTGCTCAATAAGCTGGTTTAGATTGAGATGATAGTTGTGCCCACCTTGCCTTCAAGTAGAGAGTCTAAATCCGCTTATCGTCAGATAGTCATCCCTGCTCCATTTCCTCATGCTCTGTTTTCTTGAGGAAACTGGATAGATTTAAAGTAGTTAGCTTAGTTGTAGTTACTGATCTGCGAAACCAGAAAATCCTTAGCTGCAACGTTCTTGGTTTTCTTAACCTTGTGCCTCTTCCAGCTGAGAACAAAAAGATAGGACTCAGATTACTTCTCTTTTCATGCATTCCAGTACAACGAGGGAGCTTCCCCTCCTAATTTGAAGAGCACTCATTGCGTAGTGTACATAGCTGTCCGTACAAACCTGCACTCCAGAGGCGTTAGATTTTACGCCAACATTATGTATGTCCCCTTCTCAGTAGTAATCGGTACTGTTGGCCAATAGCCTATCCCGGAGGCTCGTAGGCTAGTCGGAAGCTGAAATTAGGGTTTCCACTTCCGAGGAGGTTTTGAGGTCTTGCATGTGAGTTTCTAACACGTCTAGTGGAGCTTTCTGGGTTTTTGGAGAGCTTCTGTAGAAACCCCTGTTCTCACTGACTTTTGAATATGTTTGATTTTTGTTGTTTTTGAACGTTTTTGGTTTTTTTGTGTTTTTTGCATAAACTGAAGAAATGTGATTTTGAAAGAAATTGCTAATAAATTCAAATAAAATATTGCAATACTGGAAATGATAAGATCTACTGGAAATAACGTTGCCGAAGTGTTTATTGATCTTCTAGATTGATTACATATAAGATCTGATAACATGCAAATGAAAAAGCAACAACTTTTATTGACGAAAACCTGATATTGCAGCACCCTGATGATGCACATGAAATGGTACGGCTGTCATAGAAAACCACCTTTCCCTCCGGCTGGCGTTTGCAGATGATACTAGAGGTATTTGCGCCCCTGTTGATGAAGCTAGAATGAAAGAAGAGAAGGCGTTTTACCCTAGAAGAATAAGTACGGCTTGTACTTGCAGGTACGGCCCCTTACATCAGCAAAGTATGGCTACAGCAGCAGCCCCAAGAAAATCCATACGGCCTTGGTTGAAATGCCAGATATGAAGCAAGGTTAGGCGCCCCTGAATTCTGAACTGTCTGGTGATTTCTGGATCTAAAAACCTGAAGATATAATCTCTGAATAATTCTGTGATAACCTCTGAATGAAGCTACCTCTCTGATAAGCAATAAATCAGCTGATATTTCACAGCCTCTGAACTGCAACACTGAAGATGGCTCGTTCTCCAATGCAAAACGAAAACTGGAACCCTTGGCTCTATTCTCAAAAGAAAGTCTTAGCAAAAATTCGATTTTTCAACATAATGAGCTCAATTCTCAATGAAACCCTTATATCCATCAAAAGGTCGACTTTTCTCAAAAAGGCATCATTTAAATAAAGTCGAACTTTTTCTTTTAATTTTTCTATAGTCTCGAGCGCACTTTTAGTTATAAATTATAATTGAAAAGTAGCCCCTCTTCAATGTTGGTCGACCCCTTAAATAAATCACTTAAGTTATAATATAAAATAATATTATAACTTTATAATATAAGCTTCAAATAATTAATATTTAATTTGACAATTAAAATATTAATATCTCCCTCAAAATACGTCCGATTCACGAACCATCTGAAGCTGGTGAATAAGTGATTGAATTTGCACACACACGACCAAATCATACTGCTAAAAATAGCAGGGGTGCTCCGCTAAATGACCTTACTTACTAAAAATAGCAAGTCAGGCAAATGATGTCCGAATGACCCCGAACGAAAGCCAACTGGTAAATTCTGACGATCCGAAGCCAAGCCAAGCTCCAACAAGACTCTCTATCCATCCTATCAGCCTACGAGGGTCGCATAATAGGCTAATCATAAGCTCTGAGAGATGTCAACTGGAAGGGGACATGACAGCTTCGTGATGAGGTAACATGCATGACAGGATATTGACTTGCATTCTCAACTGCTTTTGGAGGCTTGCATGTTGGAGTTTTTCAATTTGGATTCTGGATTCATTCTAGGTTTTCAAAGTGCTCCGTGGTGATGTGACATGCATCAAAAACACTGGACTTTTCTGAACTTGCTATTTTTAGTAAGTTACGACGACTGCTCGAATTGTGGTTAAAATGAGTTTTGAACAACTTACTATTTTTAGCAATATGCCATTTTTAGTAAGTTCTATTTTTAGCAGTGCTATTTTTAGCAGGGTTTCTGCAGTTCAACTCAATGGCTATATTTGGCAAGTCTGTTTAAGCAACTTGGTCTCCAACACCCTTGGTGCTATTTTTAGCGGGTTTTCAGCAAGCCAATTTCAAATCTATGTTTGGCAAGTCAATTGGAGCAGTTTGAGTCTTCAGTACTTCTGAGCTATTTTTGGCAGGTCTGAGCTTGAGTTGGGCGCTTCACTCATGGAGGTAAAATATTTTAATAAAGTGAATTTTGATAAGGCTTGGTGGACGCCTTAAGGAGAAATAATTAATTTTATTAAAGTCATTCACTTTATTATATTTGGACGCCAACTTATACTTTATAAGCAAATTTAATAAAGTATATTTGGAGACATGGGGAAATGAAATGCAAATGAGATAATATTTTGAGATATATTATTTTATAAAGCGTTTCACTTTATAACTTTTTGGATGCCACATTACACTTTATTGATATTTTTAATAAAGTGTTATGTCTTCACAAAGTGGACAACTTGGGAAAAGGTGAAATGAAATGTAAATTGACAAAACATTGCAAGGTGAATGTGAATTTGGATTAGGCATCCATCTTGGAGGGAAATGAATTTGAATTTGGAGATAGAAAAACTATAAACAAGAGTGTTGGACTCTTTGTTTTGCATCCATGAAGAAAATATACTGTTATGCTGCCGAAATGGTGAGTGAGTTGCTTCAAGGAATGCATACCTCCTAGCTGGACTTAGTTCTTGCTTGAAAGATAGCAACTAGCTAAGATTAAGGCTGTTCTTGACTCTTGAGAGCAGATTGAGCATTTGAGATGGAGTTTTCTGAAGTTTTTGAGTATTTCTAAGTTTGTTGGTCTAGTATAGCTGAAAGTTATTTTTGCTTAGAAGTCATAGAGTGAATTTTATTTGATGGTCTAGTATTTGCTAGATGTGTTTTGCTGGTTGGGGCGACCCTTTATGCCAATTACCAGATTTTAATGTCAAGTGTATGATTTTAGAGCAAGAAATCGCCCTTCGTTGAGGGTCGTACCTTTTTGGAGTGCATTGATTTTCGTGCAAAATAAATACAAGTCTTTTGGGATGGTTACAATGTTGCTATTTGGGCGCCTTCATCATTAGTAGCTTATGCATTTTCTTTCATGTCATTTGACTGAGTTCGGAGTGAGTTACAAGCATTTTAGTGGGTCTCAGCATTGTTGGTTTGTGCATTTTCAGTTGCAAGTCTGTCATATCAGATTGTAGAAATTCAGATTTTGGGTTGCATTTTCAGTATTGTTGAGTCTTGGATGTTAGACAAATAATCTTACAATTGTGGCATTGATTTGACTATTCTAATACTTTGTAATTTGCAGATTGTTGCATTGTAAAGCTACAAATAGTAGTACTATTCCAGTCATCTAATTTTGTAGTTACTAAGTTCTCTTTAAGCAGCAAACATTAACAATCTTTGGACGGTTTACCACCAAAGAAGGAAAATGAACCAACACACTTAAGCTCTTGGATGGTGTACCGCCAAGAAGGGGAATAAACAGATTGTTACTTCATTGTAACAGCTCCCGCTGAATAAGTGGTCAAGCCTTCTTTCTTTCAGTTCCTCTTCCCTCATGCTAAATAAGTGGTCGAGCTTTCATTTCAGTATTGCACTTCATTTGAGCACTAATGATCCCCTTCCCCATATGTTCGCACCTCACACACCTCGAGTCTTGAGTGCACATTCTTGGTGTTGGGTTACTTTCCAGCATTGTAATCTTTCAGTTTTTACTGACGATCCTCGACGCCATATGCTCACACCTTACCAAACGTTGGGATCCTGGTATACATTCTTGGTGTAGAGTTACTTTCCAACAATTGGTTTGGATTGAGCTAACCTTAACGGGTGCTTGTTGTATTGGGTTATTCATTGAAAAAATTGGTTCGGCTCATTACAGATTAGCATCAAGTATACACAAATACAAGTAGCCCAAGTCATGATGACAATGCTGATTTGAACATTGAGACTTCCAAGAGGAAACCAATATGGTGGGAAAGCACCAATGGAGATGTTCAAGTAAGTAAAACGATTGAGGGTAGATCATCTAGAGGTAAGAGAAAGCCAAACACAATCAACTTTGCTCTCATAGCCAACATTCAAGGAGTGTACAAGCCACAGAGATTTGTTGAGACAAAAGGAAAACTAGAATGGGATAAGGCTTGGAGATCAAACATGAGAGTCTTAGGAAGAATGAGATTTTGGGATATTTCAAATCTTCCACCAAGGAAGAAACACATTGGTTGTGAATGGGTGTACAAAGTCAAATACAAGAGAGATGGCACTCTTGACAAGTACAAAGCTCAGTTGATCACAAAAGGGTTCTCACAAAGAGAAGGAATTGACTATAAAGAAACCTCTACTCCTATAACAAAGATGAGCTGTTGGAAATTGTTATTGACATCAAAGATGGATAAAAATGATGGATTCAAGGAAGATTTCAATATGGAAATTTTGAGTTTATAAGGCTAGAATAAGGCAAATTCCAGTATTGCAATTTTGAGTTTATAAGGTTGGAATATAATAAATTATGAGAATCATTTTATTGCACTTGATCCCTTGAAGCAATCATGCCTCATAGAGAAGTACAAATAAATTATAATAGGTGTTTGTAATAAGCCTCCGCCTCCCCCCCCCCCCCAATCTGGTATTTGGGGTTTCGCCAGACAATACAAATAATATAGAATTTTGCAAATAAACCAATTCCAAACAAGAGCAAGAAATGAATAACCAGATTTTATTAATGATTCAGGGAATACATATAACTTATACCCAGAAACAACAACATAAATTGCAGATTTGAAAATGCTTGATCAGCAACTAAGAATATCAATAATCTTCGACCCTGTATTATTCCATCCTAAATCCCTATTTTAAATCTTCCTTCTGAAACCAATGAAGCTCCGTAATAATCCCTGAATGAGATTATCTCTTAGAATGCCCTTGGGTGATCTTCCACACCTGTAGACATTGTTCCCTCTGAGGGTTTTCGTCCTCAAAAAGCTTGAATCTTCAAAACCGACAAACCTTTGCTCAGTTTCTCCAATTTGCACAAGTTTTTATAAAATGATCAAAGATAATGAAAAAGCCAATGCCTTTTTACTTTTATACCCCAAATCCCCACTCGGCCAAATAATTAAATAAAATAAATATTTTCTTTTGCTGCATTTGGCTTTTTTAAAATAATAAATTAATAAAGCATCATTAATATAATACTTTAATTTCCATTCAAACTTCTTATATCACTTTTTACTAAATCGTCATTAAATATTAATACTATTAAAGTCAAATAACTTTAATAATATAACAAACCATTAATCCTCAATAAATCACCCAACACCAGCTCAAATAATGATCCGATCATATTTTCCGAATGTAGGCCTGATGACAATTGATCTACATAAGACTTACTATAAATAGTAAGTATAGGCGATATGACCAAGTGAATCACTATAAATAGTAAGTGTGGGATAAATCAACCAAAATAACCTCCAGAAGATCCACCACCAAATCATTGAGTCACTGAGCAGGAGAAAACTAAGATAAACCACTAAAAACCCAACTGAGGAACCACTGAACACCCTCAAAAGGGTCTCATGAACATCCCATTAGCCTACGGGGACCAAATAGTAAGCTAACCACTACAAGGTTACAGATCCTGGAAAAAAGGGGACATTGTTGTCCACCCTCCCCAAGATTGCTTGTCCCCAAGCAATCCTCACCTAAACAACCACACCCATCCTAAATACCGGGATCCCAAACCAATCGATACAATGCTCTACCCAAGCTCCACTATAACCATTGGCCAAAAGTAGAACTAATCTCAGCAGCCCTGTCAATCACTTTCTGCAGAAGAACCATACTGCTAAGCATAGAAGAACCCAAAGCCCACAACCCAACAAGAAGCCTGCCATACTCATCACCCACTGACCTTCCTTGCACGATTTTGATATATTCTTCACCAAGATGAAGATGGTGAAGCAACCCATTGTAATAAACTCCACCTGGATCCCATGGACAAATTTGAAATTTGTCCTTCCTATCTCTTGATGACTCCTATTGCACCATGCTAACTATACCCAGAGTGTTAAGTTGCTCGAAATTTGCTCCTATATTTTGCATCCCAACAATATGCATATCTTGTAGAGGCAGCTCAGAACACTTGTAAGATTTGTCCCCTTCATCCATAGAAGGAAACTCCTCATACCAACCATCCAACTCACACTTGCATGTCTTTTGCCTCATAGTCAAAACAAATGTGAATGGGCTAAAAGTAACATCATATGCACATGGCACATTATGCACGTTGTGGAACGCATCAATAATCCTTGTCAGAAGTCTTGATCCGCTACTGGGATCCCAAGTCCTATGAACATTGCCAAACTCCATACAAGGATCAGAAAGGGAACCATTATCCAACTCAAAGAGTGGATTATCATAAAGCAAATCAAAATCAACCCCAAACAATGGATTATGAACAAATTGCAACCTATCTTCTTGCTGATCTGAATTACTATTTTCTGAATTTTTGGGGTAATGGACAAGATTAAACTTCTCCTAAAAGCGGTCTTGCTCCTCACTCACCTGTTCAATCTCTTTTCTTGCTGAATACTCATCCTTAAGGGCTAAGTAAACTGTGCCAAACTCGGTTCTAAACAAGGCTCCTTAATCTAATTTCTTGTTTCTTGAAGGGCTAGTTGAGCAACCTCCAAGGAATCCTTAGTTTTCACAAGCTCTGAAGTAATATTGCCAACTTCCTCTTCTTTCCTTCTCCATGCATCAAAATAGGTAACAGCGAGTTCAAAGAGATCTCTATTTGAAAGCAGATTTAAATAATCTGATTTCATTGCCTCCATAGCTATTTTGATTCCCTATAAATTAGTAGGAGAGGATTCCTCTTCAAAACCCTTTTGCCCTCCCTCACGTTGAACCTTCCAAAGGTGATTTTCCATCAACTTGTGAGAGCTATCAAAATGTGTTAATGCTACTACAATCTCATTTTCACTAACCTTCAGTTGGTTCTCCAAATTATGCTTACGAATAATATTGGATTCATTTGATGAAGTAGCTAATTGTTCTTGAAGAATTTGACTCTCCCCAAAGTCTTCTTCTATGATAACCTCATTGCTTACTAGCTGATTTGGAACTAGGGCAGTGTGTGTTCAGAAAACAAAATCATCATCATCATCCCACTTAACTCTCACTGGATGCTACCATGCTTTCTCCGTATAGAAGAAACGGGACAGTGTTAGAATCACCCATAGAATAATCAAACTCAGTTGTCACATCAGAGGGCCCCACAAGGAGACTTGTACAACCTTTACGTGTAACATCATCACTAAAAGGGAATGTCGAATCATTAGCGTCAACTAATTTGTAGGCTCTAACATAATCACTCACAACAAACCAGCAAAAAGCTTGAATCTTCAAAACCAGCAAACCCTTGCTCAATTTCTCCAATTTGCACAAGTTTTTATAAAATGATCAAAGATAATGAAAAAGTCGATGCCTTTTTTCTTTTATACCTCGAATCCCCACTTGGCCAAATAAATAAAATATATATATATATTTGTTTTTCATGCATTTGGCCTTTTTAAAATAATAAATTAATAAAGCATATATAATACCTTATTAATTTCCATTCAACCTCCTTATTTCACCTTTTAATAAGTCAACATTAAATATTAATATTATTAAAATCAAATAACTTTAATAATATAATAAACCAGTAATCCTCAATAAATCACCCAACACCAACTCAAATAATGATTTGATCATATTTTTCAGATGTAGGCTTAATGATGACTGATCCAAATAAGACTTACTATAAATAATAAGTATAGGCGATATGACCAAGTGACTTACTATAAATAGTAAGTGTGAGAGAAATCAACTAGAACGACCTCCAAAAGGTCCACCATCAAATCACTAAGTCACTGAGTAGGAGAAAACTGAGATAAACAACTGAACACCCTCAAAAGGGTCCCCCGAACATCCCATTAGCCTATGGGGACCACATAGTAGGCTAACCATTGCAAGGATACAGATCCCGGAAAAAAGGGAACATTACAGTGTTGCTTAATGTGGCCGACCCTCCCTTATATTGGTGCCACTCTTGAAAGATATTTAGTAAAACAAAAAAACAAAAATTAAAATTAAATAAAAGGAGGCCGACCTGCACTCTTGTAGTGCTTATAGTGGATTTAAAATTCAAAATAAATATATTATTTTCTGTATGGACTGACCCATGTCTAGCACCCAAGTCATGAGGTTAGGAGTTCAATATAAAATGAAAAGTTGCCACCTTTGTGAAGTGACATATTTTCCAATCAGTTGCCCTCTTAGGAGAAGCTATAAAAACTGTTTGTGGAGATTTTTGAAGGTGAGCTTTTAACAAATATCATTCCCATTCATAGCAAATTATTGGAAAAGATTCATGAATTGTTTTAGAGCAAATTCATGAACTATATTGGAGCAGATTTATGAAGACTATTTGAGCAGATTTAAAGAGCATAGTTGAAGAGATTTCTGAAGCATGTTATAGAGGAATTATAGCAGATCTAAAGAGCAGATTATGGCAGATTTTTCAGCAGGTCCTTGAGAGGAATTTGTATTGTCCCCTTTAAATTAGTCTTCCGACAATCAAGGGATTAACCTATCATGTCGACCCTCGTAGGCTAATGGTTCTAGATAGAAGGTCACTTGGACGAGCACTTAGTCGTTAACTTGCAGTGTTGATCACCGGAGTATGGTGGTAGGGTGAATTGTTGTGTTTGGCATGATACTTGTACTTAAATTTATGATACTCACCTTTTATTTCATCATCTTTGGCCTAGGGACCATGTGTCTTTAAAATGAAGGGGTCACTTTATATTTTTCAATTACTATTCATCCATAAAGTGAAAAAGTTATAACTTAAGTGAATAGTGCTCACTTTTTATGAATAGTGTTTTCAATAAAAAATTATAAAAAGCAAGAGGAGAAGTTCAACCCTCTCATGCATTGAGTTATTTTCTTGCTTTGGCTTGTGAGTTGGGAGTTGAGAGTAGAGGGAGACTAGGGTTTCCTGATTTCTGCAATAGGTGAGCCTGGAGGGGGCTTGGTTTTTGTTTATGAGCAGCTTGAGCGTGTGAAATACCACTTTAAGGTTGTTGGTCTGAATTTGTATGCAAATTTGGTGACATTAAGAGCTGTTGGCTAAGTTAAGAGCTCATTTTTTGAGTAGAGATTGCTGCCATAGATTCCATCATTCATTTCACAGGAGTTGTCCGCGTTTGGAGAGTTTTTGGACTGATTTGTGCAACTACAGCCAGCCGTCTCATTCATGAGGGTTTCATCAGCAAAAGTAAAAGGAACGCCTCTTCTAAGAGGCTGCCATCTTACCTAAAGGGGGCGCCCCAGCCCTAGGAAGCTTCCCATTTTGGATTTTGGTGGGAGAAGTTTGTATTTCAGCTAGTGATTGGGTTTGGTACTGTAGCAAGTTACTATTCACAGAGTTATATGGCTGTAAGTTAAAGTTTAGTACATGATATATTTAGCTTTAAATCTGATGTAAGCTATATGTTGGATGCATCTTATTATGTAATGAAGAAATCATATTTGGCTTCCAAAACAATCATTTTACTCGATGTATCTCAGTAGATTAGTTTATTAGAAGTTTCTACTTCATGTACATGCCCTTTATGTGATGAGCCCTGCTGGCTCTCAGTTCATAACCCTCTTTTCTTAAATCTTTAAAGTGTTTTTTAGAGTTTTTTAGAGAAATCTTAGTAGAAAGAAGAGAAGGGGCGCAGCATATTTTGCTCACAAAAGAGAAATTTAAACTTATTCCTTCAAATTGAAAGTACAAAATGTATTATCAAACACCAACAGATAGATTAGGAACAATAAACATACCAATCAGGCTCCAGATTATTTAAATAAGAAACTGGCCAGGTCTACAGCCGGAAATGGTGAAAATCAGCATAAAAGCACGCCCAAGCTCCAGACAAGGTTTCTCCAGCTCAGAAATTGGTCACAAAGCACTGTAATAGCTAGCCGCCCAAGATGGATGTCAAACCCCTCTCAAAAAGAAGGCGTTTTCCTTAACTGCTTCACACGCCTTTCTCAAGGCACAAGAACCAAGGTAGGCCGTACGGCCATGAACAAGAAGGAAATGAATCTCTGAAGAAGAATTCCAGAAGCAAGAAGTACGCCACCAAGAACCCCTCAGTTATTACCAAACACAAATAACTGCATAAATAAAGCTCTGTCTGAAATCTGTAGAACTTCTGTGTGAAGCCCTCAACCGTACGGATTCAGCTGATCTCTCACAGCCTCAAACGTACTCAACACTGAAGAGTTTCCGTTCTCCAATGGACACAATGATCAAACCCTGCTCTCAGGAGAATGCTCAGAGAAAAGATGCACAAGGCAATTCGAAATAATCAAAAGGTGAGTTTCTATTGCCAGGAAAAGCCTTTATATGAAATGGCACGCATTTCAAGAAATGTACGGCCTTTCTCATCATTAAAATATTTCAATATTTTAATATATTCCCTTTCAATAGTTTGAGCGCACTTTTTATAATATTTAAAGTGATTAAAATATTATAATTCCCCTTTTTAACATTTAAGTGATAAAATATTAATAAAGTCAATGTGACTTTATAAAAATGGCGTTTTAAGTTAATAAATTAACTTAATCACTTAAAATCCCGTAACATGCTCAAAACTCAGGATAATCTCGTGCCGTCAGAAGCGATGAACTCCTGGAATGCCAACGCTCACTGTGATCTAAACACTGTCCACTGAAAACACGAACAAACAAACTCTCCAAAAATGCACCACTGACCCTCTATCCAAACTGGCTAGCCCACAAGGGTCCAATAAAGGGCTAACACACGCAAAACAAGATCACGCTGAAAAAGGGGACATTACACTTTAGTACTTATTTAGCATTATTAGCAAGCAAACCCAAAACACAAAAACGGAATACAAAACCAAACAAAAAAATCAGAACTACGAACTCAATGAAAACAAATCAGCAGAGTGGTGGAACACTACAGAATTATAGTAGATCTAAAGACCAAATTATAACAAATCCATGAGCAGATTTATAGTAAAATTATTGTAGATGTTGGTGCCTCTCATTAGAAAAGATTGGTGTCTCTTGCTGGATTGGTGCTCAGTTGCAGGGATTGGTGTCTCTAGTGAGTTGGTGCCAACAAAGATAAGCAAAGATTGGTGTCTCTAGTAGGTTGGTGCCTACTAAAATTGTAAAAGAATGAATAAAGCAATATTTTGTTGTAGTTTTCTCTTGAAAGGGTTTCCACGTAAATCTTATGTTCTTGTGTTCTTGATTATTGGTGTAGTGTGATTGACTTCATTGTTGTTAATTATTTGAAAAAGTTAGAAAGAATATCTTATACTAATTCACCCCCCTCTCAATATAAGTGTGCTCATCATGAACACCATTTGATTAGTTCTAGCCATAGTAGCTTAGTTTGACTGACTTGTTCATCAAATGGACACAAAGAGTGCTTTCCTCAATGGAGACTTGGAGGAAGAAGTGTACGTGTCTCAACCACAAGGTTTTTGAGTTGCAAGGAAGGAGCATATTCTATGCGGACTAAAGAAATCTTTATATGGCCTAAAACAAGCACTCAGGCCATGGTACATAAAAATTGACAAGTATTTGGTTCAATTAGGATTACAATGGAGTTCTTTGGATCCAAATCTCTACGTCAAAAGCATTGGTAATGATATCATTTTGCTAGTCATTTATGTGGATGAGATCATTATTACAAATAATGAGGCATATGCAATTGAAAAGATCAAATCAGCTATGAGTATAGCTTTTGACATGATTGATCTAAGCCTCTAAGCCTCTCAAATTACTACATAGGTGTAAAATTTTGGTAAACAAGTGGCAACATTTTTGTTTCACAATCCAAATATGCCAAGAGTTGTATCCACAAATTCAAGATATGATGAGCACACGCTTATAATGAGAGTGGGGGGGCGCAGAGGGAAAGGGGATTTTACTTTTTCAAAACTTAACAACCATAGCAATATCAATCACACAAGATCTAACAATTATGCAACATGAGAAGAACACACGATTTACGTGGAAACCCTTACAAGAGAAAACCACGGAAAAATATTGCTTATATAGAAATTCTCTTACAAACTTTGTAGGCACCAACGCGCTAGACACCAACCCCCACAACTAAGCACCAACCCAGCAACAGTCACCAATCTCTTCTAATGAGATGCACCAACCTTCCAATCTCCTCAATTAGGAGGCACCAACCTTCAAATGAATACTATGTGTATTGCTACTTCAATATGCCTCATGAACCTGCCTTAATGTCTTGAAATATGCTAACCAATTTTTTCGATGAATTAACACAACATAACCAACACTTAGCCAACTTGATTAGCGTTAGCTCCAAATAGAAAACCAAACTTGAAAGAACTACTCAACGTCAAAAATATGCACTCAAGATCCCACTGAGGGCGAGGTGCTAACATATGACGGAGTGTTTAATTGAAAGCTAGAAATTAATAGGCGGATAACCAGCCATGAAGAGCATTTCCACACTACCACCAAACAGTGGGGGGAAAAGATTACAATTAAAACAATTCATCCGCTGCGGCGGGCATCCACAGAGTTGTGGGGATTCACCACTATGAAAGTGGGTACAAGAGTGTTACAATCAATTTATCCACATTGGCGGTAAACCATCCAGGGGTACTTATGTGAGAAGAATAAGAATTAATTGCAGCAATTAAAACTGGAACAGTACTACTGTTTACAGTTTGTACAAATAAGAAATAAGTTGCAAATTACAAAGAATTACAATAGTCTTCAAACACATGAGTAATGGATAATCTCTTACAATTATTTAACTCTCTAACTGCTGATAATGAATCAAAAATCAGAACTATTAAAGTCTGATACAGAAAACAGAAAACTGGAAATGTCAATCAGCAACTGTGAAAACCAAAGAAATATTCATAACTCACTCATTTCACCTCCAAGTCGAATGAGACCAAGTGCAATGGATTGCTAGAAGGTAGGCAACCAAGCTGAGATGAAGAAACAGCTTCAAAGAACTCTTGTTAATTTTGCACGAGTCCCAAAGCACTTCCAGAAAAGTACGGCCCTCCTTGAAGGGGCGATTTCACTTTAAAAATCAAGTTCTCAATAATAAAATCCAAGAATTGGCATGAAGGGGCGCCCTTGAACAGCAAATAGAATGGTGAAATACCCTGAACCAATTTCGAACTGGAAATAAAGTTATAACTTGAAATCACCTTCAGCTGTAGATGAAACAGCAAAACCAAAATTGATAAATCTTCAAAATTTCTTCACAATTGAACTCAATCTGCTAGTCTGGATGAGAAGCAGCAAATTCCAACTAGATGTATTTCAAACATGAAATTGGATAATTGGCTAGGAGGTAGCATCCTCGAAGCAAGATTTCATTTGTCATTCCGACAGCATAACAGTATAATAATATGAATGCATACCAATGCTGGAATAAAGCCTTCATTTCATAGAAGAGTAGAAGACTCTTCAATCCCCTCAAGAAAAGACGCCAACAGTCACAGAGACTCTTCAAATTTCCAAAAAAAACCATTCAGCTTCTCAAAAATGCGTCCACCTTACAAGGCAATATAAAAATCTTTATTTTAAAATATTAACTCCATCAAAAAGGCGTCCACTTTATTTCTCAAGGCTTTTGTCTTTATTAAAAATTAAATCGCCTTTATGAAAGCATACCCCTTCCAAGTCCCCCTTTTAAACACAACTTAAGTTGTCATACTAGGCCAAGGGGTCAACTACAAAATATAACCTTGATGCCTTTATTCAACATAAAAATGCCTTAAGAGGTCAAACATGAACTGCAAATAAATGTTCCAACTGGAAATGAAGTACTAAAAGCTGACAAACTCCATACTGCTTAAAATAGAATTTACTATAAATAGTAAACTCTCAGAAAATGCCAAAGAACCTCAAAACAGGAAACCCTAATTTTACCTCACACACACCTACAGGCTTTCGGAATAGGCTGATGAGTGTCAGGACAGATTACAGATGAGAAGGGGACATTACAGTCCGCCCTCCTTGAAATTGCTTGTCCTCAAGCAACTGAAAAGATGGATGCAACAAAATCTGTTCTCCTTCCCACGTGGCATCTTCAATAGGCAAATTCCTCCATCTAACCAAGTATTCTTTGATTGTCCTTCTCCTCAAAGAACGCTCTCGAGTATCAAGGATTTCTTCAAGAATCAATACCAACTGACCTTCCTCATCCAATGGAGGTAATTCTGAAATAGCCACCACGTTGTATCCAATTGCCTTCTTGAGGTGTGACACATGAAAGACATTATGCACTTTGCTTTCAGCTAGAAGCTCCAACTCATAAGCAACTTCACCAATCCTCTTGGTGACTTTGAAAGGACCATAGAAACGTGGCTTTAACTTTTCTGCACCACTTTTCTTGAGAGAAGATTGTCTATATGGCTGAAGCCTCAAATAGACCATGTCCCCAACTGTAAAAGACCTCTCAACACGCTGCTAATCAACATATAACTTCTGCTGATTTTGAGCTTGTTGCACATTTTCCTTGAGAGATTTCAAGATGTCTTGGCTCTGTTGTAACATATCCAGTGCTTGAGGAGCTCTACTATCACCAAACACTAAATCAACAAAATTAGTAGCTTCATAACCATAAAGAGCCATAAAAGGTGACATCTTAATTGACATGTGATAAGAAGAGTTATAACAATACTCTCCTAAATGAAGCCATTTAATCCAAGCTCTTTGTTGTCCTGAAACATAGTTTCTTAGGTAGCCCTCTAATCATTTGTTAACAATTTCTGATTGCCCATCTATTTGTGGGTGATAACTAGTGCTTGGAGTAAGCCCTGTCCCACTCAATCTGAAGATCTCTTGCCAAAAAACACTTAGGAACTTGCTGTCCCTATCACTGACAATAGTTTTAGGCAATCCATGCAAACGGAAGACCTCTCTGAAAAACAACTCAGCCACTTGAGCTGCTGTAAATGAAGTGGTGACAGCAAAGAAATGAGCAAATTTCGTTAGTCTATCAACCACAACAAAAATACAATCATGTCCTTGCACCTTGGGCAACCCCGTGATGAAATCCATGGCAATACTTTCCCATTTCTGATTCGGAATGGGCAAGGGATGTAGCAGACCAGCTGGATAAGAGTGTTCATTTTTATTTCTTTGACAAATTGGACACTCTCTAATGTAGTTCAAAACTTCTTCTTTCAACCCTTTCCAAGTGAATCTTTCACGAATCTCCTTATAAGTCTTGAAAATCCCTTGATGACCAGCAAGGGGAACATCATGAAAAGATTGTAGAATCTTCTTTTTAAGCTTAGATTCATGCACTAAAAAGATTCTATCTTTATAGTAAATTATCCCATCAACCAACTTATACCTTTCATCAACCAAATGACCTTCTAGCAAGCTGGTTGCAAACTGATTTTTAACATAATCAACAGCAATTAACTCCTTCCAATCTGCTGATAACTCACAAAGTGACTGCAAATGAGGCCTTCTTGAAAGAGAATCAGCCACTACGTTATTTTTCCCTTTGACATTTTTCAATGTCAAAGTCATATCCTTGGAGCTTACTTACCCACTTTTGCTGCCTTTCATTCAAATCCTTTTAGCACATAAAATGTTTAACACTATTGTGGTCAGTCTTAACAACAAATTTACTTCCCACCAAGTATTGACGGAATTTAGACAAAGCATGCATGATGGCAAGCATCTCTTTGTCATAAATGGAGTAAGTTTTTTCTGCTCCTCTCAACTTCTAGCTCTCGAAGACAATAGGATGTTTGTCTTGCATTAGGACAGCTCCAACACCTTCACCTGAAGCAACACACTGTAATTCAAATGATTTTGTACAATCCGGAAGAGCCAACACTGGACATGTACTCATAATTTGCTTAAACTTATCAAAAACTTCTTGTGCCTTCTTAGTCCAAAGAAAAGCTCCTTTCTTTGTAAGATCTGTGAGAGGTGCTGCTTGATGAGAATATCCTTTCACAAATCTTCTATAGAATCCACATAACCCTAAAAATCCTCTCAAATAAGAAATATTCTTTGGAGTTGGCCAATCAAGAATGGCTCTTATCTTTTCAGGATCAACTTTCACACCCTTTGAACTGATAATGTGGCCAAGATATAAGAGTTTTGTCATCCCAAATTCACACTTTGATTCTTTGGCGAACAAACATTCCGCCTCTAAAATACTAAGCACTTCTTCCAAATGCTTAAGGTGCTCTTCCCATGACTTACTGAAAATGAGAATGTCGTCGAAGAAGATGAGCACAAACTTCCTCAACTGCTGTCTAAAAATCTTGTTCATACAAGATTGGAATGTAGCTGGAGCATTTGTCAAACCAAAAGGCATGACAAGAAATTCAAAATGCCCAAAATGGCATCTAAACGATGTCTTTTCTATATCTGCCTCCCTCATTCTGATTTGATGATAGCCTGAACGAAGATCAATCTTCGAGAAGAACATGGCCCCCATGGAGCTCATCAATAAGCTCATCAATCCTAGGGATAGGATATCTATTATTGATGGTCTTGATTCAATGCGCGGTAGTCAACACACATACGCATTGTGCCATCTTTCTTTTTGACCAGCACACGCAAAAGCAAAAGGACTCTTGCTTGGTCTAATGAAACCACTCTCCAAAAGCTCCTTGATGGCTTTTTCAATCTCATCTTTCTGCTTCTTTGGATAACGGTAAGGTGTAGTCATGACAGGCTTTGCTCCCTTCTTCTAACTCAATTACATGCTCAGAACCTCTTTCAGGAGGTCTTCCAGGAGGTAGGCTTCCAAAGACTTTGCTCTTCTTTGAAAGTAAGGCTTGAATATCAGGGTGATATTGCCTTTTCTCCTCCACTGGATCAGCTAGTAGAACCAAACATTCAGCAGCCCATTCAACCTGATCGTGACGGATCAGCCTTTCCATCCTCTTCAAAGACACAATTCGAGGGCCCCCATTTGACATCCCCCTTAGAACAACCTTCCTTCCATTAGACTGAAATTTAAGCTCCAGGGTTTGCAAATTTAATGTGATCTCACAAAGAGATCGCAGCCATTGTATGCCCAACACAACATCAGTGTCTCCAATTCCCACCACACAAAAATCATCTTTAATCTCATAATTTCCTAATTGCGTAGAGAGGTTAGGAATCTTTCTCGTGCAAGACATAGTAAACCCATCTGCAACCATTACCTTGAAACCATCAAATTCCTCAGTCTTCAAACCCTTCTTAGCAACTAATCCTTCATCAATAAAATTGTGAGTTGCTCTGGTATCAATTAGAGCAACTATCCTTTGTGAATTCACAACTCCATGAACCCGAAAGGACTCATTTTTTTGAAAACTTGATAGTTGTGCAAAAGCACTACCATCTCCCACCTCATCGGACTTCTCTTCTGGATCTTCTTCACCTTCACTACCTGGTGATTTGTATTGTTGATCAGACGAATCAGATTCTGATCCATAATCAGAATAGCCCTCCATTCGAATTGCTTTGCCTCTTCCATAGCAACGGTGACCCTTAACCCAAGGCTCACGGCAAGTGTAGCAAACTCCATCTTTTCTAAGCTGTTCTTTGAGCTCTTCTGACAACCTTGGTGGAAACTTTTTGGGCAGATTTGAAGAATGTTTTTTATCTTTCTTATGACTGAATGGTTTTGAATGAAACTTAGGCCTTGGGGCTGCCAACTCCATGCTCCTAGCTTTCTTGATAGCTTCCTCTAACATTGGTGGATCAAAAGCTTTGACCCAACCCTTCAAAGGCTCCATTAAACCTTCAGCAAAAAGAACCACAAGTCTTCTTTCAGTAATGTTAGGCACCATTACTGATAACCTCTGAAAATCAGCCACATAGTTTTATAATGATCCTTGTTGTTTCAATTGTGCCAATTCTCTGAATCTCAATTCTGGATCTTTGGTATCAAATCTTTCAATCAACTTATTGGTAAACTCACCATATGTGTGAATGAGGTTATGGCCAAGAGTGACCAAACCATGAGTCCACCATTCATGACCTATCCCATCCAAATGCAAAGTAGCAAATTTGATAACATCGTCTTTCGGCATCGGTCTGAGAGAGAGGTAGTTATCTAACTTTTGCACCCATGATCTGGCTGTACACTTATTACTACCATCAAAATGCTCCATAGTAATCTTTCCCAATGCTTGGTAGAAATCATTTCTAGGTGCCATAGGAGGACGATGCTCATTCCTTCCTCCATTTCTCCGACTCCTTTGATTCATAAATTGATCAAAGGTCCAAGCATCTCTCAAATCGAGAGGTAAAGAAGCGTACTCCATGTAAGCTTGACGTGCATCATCAGCAAAGGTTGGTGCAGCTTCAACCTGTTGTTGCTCTTCCCTTGGTGTGAAGACGGGAAAAAGGGGTCTAGAGAATGACCCACTAGGAATTGCAGCATGCTGACCCACAATTCTGTCTCTTGTATTCACCTCAGGACTGCCACTATTGTTATTCCCATTAACTCCACTACTTTCTCCAGTTGAGTTATTTTGGGGCTGAATGATATTCTGAGTTGCTTGCTGGTACAACTTGGACAATAAACAAGACATCATGTCTATCATCCCATCAAACTTCTTCTCAACTCTGTCCCTCTCTTCATTATCTTTTCTTACACTGTCTGACATTATTTCAATTGTGTGTTCAACTTCTTCCACTGACTTTTCTGAACCTTCCCCTGTTTTGCCAAGGTCTCTTACGACTCCTGAGAAAGTCTCTGCCTCTGGAACAGACAGAAACTGATGCGGAATTCTAGCCTGACTTCAGGTGTATGGCCTAGTGTCTCTTTCACTCATCAGATAACCAACTGCAAACTGCCACAGGATGGCAGGGTCTTCTGCTCTGATACCACTAAAATATGCTAACCAATTTTTTCGATGAATTAACACAACATAACCAACACTTAGCCAACTCGATTAGCGTTAGCTCCAAATAGAAAACCAAACTTGAAAGAACTACTCAACGTCAAGAATGTGCACTCAAGATCCCACTGAGGGCGAGGTGCTAACATATCACGGAGTGTTTAATTGAAAGCTAGAAATTAATAGGCGGATAACCAGCCATGAAGAGCATTTCCACACTACCACCAAATAGTGGGGGGAAAAGATTACAATTAAAACAATTCATCCGCTGCGGCGGGCATCCACAGAGTTGTGGGGATTCACCACCATGAAAGTGGGCACAAGAGTGTTACAATCAATTTATCCACACTGGCGGTAAACCATCCAGGGGTACTTATGTGAGAAGAATAAGAATTAATTGCAGCAATTAAAACTGGAACAGTACTACTGTTTACAGTTTGTACAAATAAGAAATAAGTTGCAAATTACAAAGAATTACAATAGTCTTCAAACACATGAGTAATGGATAATCTCTTACAATTATTTAACTCTCTAACTGTTGATAATGAATCAAAAATAAGAACTATTAAAGTCTGATATAAAAAATAGAAAACTGGAAATGTCAATCAGCAATTGTGAAAACCAAAGAAATATTCATAACTCACTCATTTCACCTCCAAATCGAATGAGACCAAGTGCAATAGATTGCTAGAAGGTAGGCGACCAAGCTGAGATGAAGAAACAGCTTCAAAGAACTCTTGTTAATTTTGCACAAGTCCCAAAGCACTTCCAGAAAAGTACGGCCCTCCTTGAAGGGGCGATTTCACTTTAAAAATCAAGTTCTCAATAATAAAATCCAAGAATTGGCATGAAGGGGCGCCCTTGAATAGCAAATAGAATGGTGAAATACCCAGAACCAATTTCAAACTGGAAATAAAGTTATAACTTGAAATCACCTTCAGCTGTAGATGAAATAGCAAAACCAAAATTGATAAATCTTCAAAATTTCTTCACAATTGAGCTCAATCTGCTAGTCTGGATGAGAAGCAGCAAATTCCAACTAGATGTTGTATTTCAAACATGAAATTGGATAATTGGCTAGGAGGTAGCATCCTCAAAGCAAGATTTCATTTGTCATTCCGACAGCATAACAGTATAATAATATGAATGGATACCAATGCTGGAATAAAGCCTTCATTTTATAGAAGAGTAGAAGAGTAGAAGACTCTTCAATCCCCTCAAGAAAAGACGCCTACAGTCACAGAGACTCTTCTTATTTCCAAAAAAAACCATTCAGCTTCTCAAAAATGCGTCCACCTTACAAGGCAATATAAAAATCTTTATTTTAAAATATTAACTCCATCAAAAAGGCGTCCACTTTATTTCTCAAGGCTTTTGTCTTTATTAAAAATTAAATCACCTTTATGAAAGCATACCCCTTCCAAGTCCCCCTTTTAAACACAACTTAAGTTGTCATACTAGGCCAAGGGGTCAACTGCAAAATATAACCTTGATGCCTTTATTCAACATAAAAATGCCTTAAGAGGTGAAACATGAACTGCAAATAAATGTTCCAACTGGAAATGAAGTACTGAAAGCTAACAAACTCCATACTGCTTAAAATAGAATTTACTATAAATAGTAAACTCTCAGAAAATGCCAAAGAACCTCAGAACAGGAAACCCTAATTTTACCTCACACACGCCTACAGGCTTCCGGAATAGGCTGATGAGTGTCAGGACAGATTACAGATGAGAAGGGGTCATTAAATGTCTTCACAAAAATCAGTTATTATTTTTGCTCACAAATCTGTTATACTTATGCTCTTAGATCTCCTATAAATCTGCTATAATCTTCCTCTTGGATCTGCTATAATTCTTCTTAGATCTGTTATGATTTCTTCACAAAATCTGCCATAAAAGATATTCTTCAAATCTGCGCATAAACTCCTTCAAATTTCTTACAGATCTGATCTAGATCTGCTCCTCAATCTTCCTTGAACAGGAAAGATATTCAATAAATTCTTGCTTTCAAAAACACTCCACAAACTCACTTTTATCTCTTCTTAAAGGGGGGAGACTTCATGTGAGGATGTGTCCTCTTCCAACGGATGCAACTCTTGCTTTTATACACACCGTTTCCATCTCCAATTTGGGCACCCCCAATAGGGATCGGGTTTTATAAAAATGAATTTATATAATATTTAATTTTACAAAGAACTGGGCACACCACTATGAGGGGTTTGGCCCTAGGAATTAAAAAATAATTTAATTAATTTTTATCTCCAATGTAGGTCAGCCAGCAATTAGAATAGGTTTATTTATTTTATTTTAACTCCTTCAAGGGGCGATCACATATGAGGAGGGTCAGTCACAGTCTCAATGATTTTCCTCCTTTGACATCAATGACAAAAATTTCCAACAAAATGATAGATTGCAAAATCTTGCCAACACTTATGGAGAAAATGCTGGAAATTTCAGCCAAAACTGACTATTAAAGAGTCAATGAACCAACTTACAAACAACTACTAGGGAACTTAATATGACAACAACAAATGTAGAACATTGGACTCTACAAGGAATAGGGTGTTGAGATGTGAAATGGAGACTTGACTTTGGCATTTTGTACAACAAAAGCAAAAACCTAGGTTGATTGGATTTATAGATTCAGATTGGGTAGGTTCTATAGACGACAAAAAATCCACTTTTGGTTATGTTTCCAGCCTTGGCACACATGCAGTCATATGGACAAATAAGAAACAACTAGTAGCTCTGCCCTCAACAAAAGGAGAATATCAAGTAGAAAAAGCAGCATGTGAGGTAGTATGGATCAAAAGGATGATTTCAAACATGAAGATGCCTCAAGAAAAGCCTTCACCCTTGTTTTCTGACAATCAAGGGGTGCTCAAACTTGCCAAGAATCTAGTCTCCTATGAGCATACCAAATATCTGGAACTACATTGTGACTTTATCAAACAATTTGTAGAAAATGGATCAGTTATGTTACGGTATTGTCCTTTAGATGATCAAACTGCAGACATTCTTACCAAGCCTTTGGGTACTTAAAAAATTTGTAAAATTTTGGGTTAAACTTGGTGTAGTTATTACATTGACCATTAAGAGAGGGTATTAAAATATTATTATATTGTAATGGTCAATTAGTTTATATACTTGGAGTTTAATAAAGTCATTTTGACCTTAGTTTAGTCTTAAATTAGTCTTTATGCTTTATTTAGCTTTTGACATTTTGCTATTTTTAGTTCAATCTATTTTTATCTTTCGTTATATTTAGTTCCCTGTTAACCTATATAAGAAAGCATATGCTTCGTATTTTATCAATTGAATATCTCGGTAATCATTATGTGTTGAATTTTGCCAATAAAACTATAATTTGTAATTTGTAATTTATATTGAAACTTGAAGTTGATATGTATTGAAATCATTTTCTGGTCTATAATGTGTATTGAACTCTAACTTTAATCTATATAAAGGAAATCAGTAATATGTTCCCTAAATTCTGTAGTATGCTTTTTTTTCTTTTTTGAAAAAGAAAATTACAAACTTATGTATTTTTTAATGTTTGGAAAATTTATCAAGTTATTACGAGTTTTTTCTGTGTCCAATATTTTGAATCATTTTGGATCAGCCAAGTTTATGCCAAGTCCACATTTTTCGACCTTGGATAGGCTGTTCTTGGCGTAGAGCATCCACTGTATCTTCTTCTCTAGTCCTAAAGAACCATCTATCCTTGATATGGGAAAGCTTCCAAAAGATGTTAGGAGCATCCACTATCCCTTCTTAGAATGCCCTATTGTTGTGCTTTTAGCTTGGAACCTCTAGTTTCTTTTAGACATTCAAGCTCTCTTTTGGATCGTACATGTTATTGTTATTGGTTGTACTTCCAAGTCTCGTTTACCTACTATGGCCATTCATGGACATTAATATATTTTTTAGAGATTATAACGAGAAACTTTGTTGCTTTTGCAGACACTTTAGCCTCCAGAATGGTTAGCATACTATATCTTTACTTATTTTTAAAGGAATTTATTTAACGATTAATCAATAAACATTAAAAAATTTAAAACTCTGAAGTTCAAAATAATAAATCTGAAATTAATCAACAGCCATTCATCAATGCTCAATCAGAAGGTATAATTACTGACAGTAAGTGTGTCATATGGTAGAAACTAATAACATGCAAAGCAAAACCTACCACCATAGATTGACCTCCTTTGAGAGTAAATGCCTCCTCAGATAAAATCAGTGAGCATGTATCATGATCAGTTGTGTTCCTGTCAATAATAAAGAGATGAAGTGTAAATATTCTAAAATCCAGATGGGCGGGATATTCACCAGTATCTAATTCTAAGTACACAAAAACATGTCATTCTCCTTTAGAATCATAAGCATTCTAAACTTACATAGCTGACATCTCAATTAACTTAAAAATCAAATGCAATAGATACTAGGTGGCAGACATACTCGTTTCCTGTGCTACTTCTTGCTTCTTGATTAGACAGGGCAGGTTCAGATACATCTTCACTTCCTTGCATAACATCATCACAATCTGAAGGAAACAACTACTTTTTAGCATTATCTCAAACTAAAACTATTTTGAAAGACCAATTATATCAGGTTATAGAGTATATCAAAAGAGATGAATAATACCAACTCTGTGGACAAATATTTCAGGAACAAAGTGACATATGAGGGAAACAGCTGAAATATTGAGGGGGATCTCAAGAGGATTCTTGAACTCAAGCTCCACATGTATCATTTCTGCAACAAATAAGACAAAAAACATATTGCTTATCAAACTACTATAACCAACCTTTTCTTGTACATAAAATGATACTTTAAAACAAAATTAGTGCAAAACTAATCAATCAAACTAAAGCATACTGAAAATAGCCTTCAAATCATCAAAGATAGTTGGCATAAGTTTTCCACAGTCCATATTGTATTTGCAAGACTGCTTCTGGGATAAACTGCGTCTTTTTTGTATCAGCATTTTGGCTTGCACTCTTCCTCTTCCTGATGATGGATTGCTGAGTGCAATCCGAAGTGTTGATACAAAAAAGACACAAAGTTTATCCCAGAAGCACTCTAGCAGATCATCAAAGATATCAAATTCAGGTTTGCCTAACTGAAAACAAGAAATCTCAATAAACAAATTACTTACAGACTTTAGGTGGTAATTAACCAATATCTTAGTTCCACAGGGATGCATCCCTTTCCCCTCAACGCCCCTAGGGGCACCGCCCTTAGTACCCATGGCAGGCACTACTCTAGGCCACTACAAGGGGGCCTGCCCCTAGACCCCTAGGAGTGACCCTACCCCATGACCCACTTACAACTTCATATAGTCAATCAAGAAGAATTTGCTTACCTCTTGACAATCAAAACAGTTGGTGGTCACGCATGGTGTCTTGCGACTTTGGGATCAACAAATTCCTAAGTATCATTGTACTCCAACCACATGTTGAAAAGTTGATCCCAAAAATGCCACACAAGTTGATTTGGAAATGACACAGAAGGGATTGGGTGGGGTTTCATTGGGGGACGCAATCCTCATAGAGGCAATGACTCGTACTCAAACTCCAATTTTGATGCAAAGTTAGCAAATGTTGATTAGAGGCAATGGCATATTTTTTATGTTTTTATCATTTTTTAGTTTAAACTTGCAACCTTTAGGAATTTTCTTGTAACCTTTATACAATATATATTCACATTGACAATTAAAGCATTAAATTTTGTTAATTTGTTTGTCAACTCTCATGTGAAATCTCAATTCAACTCTAATGCTATGTATTAAGGTTTTATAATGTATATAATGAATGCGTTATCAATGTGATCATATGAATATTTGAAATTTCCTCTATTTTAAAGTTTCCTTAGTTTCTAATAGTCATCCCTGGACATCCTTTAAAAACTAGTCTCCAAAAATATTTGTTATAAAAATGCACCCCACATCCCTTGCCACCCATGTCCTAGAAACTTGGTGTAACACAAATTAGTATCTAGTTATCATTTATGCATTATGCAACGCAATGTAATCAGTGATATGAACATAAATGAAAAAAATCCATATTCTACAATTCATGGACTAAACTCTTATTTTTGTTTTCTCTCTATATCTCTATGCCATTAAAATGCCTTTTAATTTAAAAAGTGGCAAGCTCTGCTCTCTTCTTTTGGGTGACTTCAGACTTTTTCTAAAATCCAAATTTCTCCCGATGTTTTAAAAACATATTAATCTTTTTGTTTCCTAGTTTTATCCCCAAAAATTTTTGCTGTTCTGATTGAGGGTTCCGCTTTTATTATCAAGAGGGTTTTGTTTTCCACAATTGTTTACATTAGGAAAATTCAGACTTTCATACAAAAACAACACCTAGGGGTTTTGGACTGACTTTTAAATCCCTCTTTTGGTATTTTTAAGCCCTAGTTGTCTTTTGAAATTGAATAACGTTGATGTCCTTTCAGCAAAGTTAACAAGAAAAAATCAATCATGTAAAGGCAAGTTCAAAGACGTATTACTCCAAAATCTCTAACCAATTTTCTAGGATTTCAACTATTGCAATTTATCGTTTCAGTTTGAGAGGCAATACTAAGAATTTGCCATTCTTCATTCAAAATATTTCAATGTCTGTTGTCCATGTTCATCAAAGGCAATTATCATAGAAATTTGGTGTTGCCAAGTTTGTAGAGATGTGTAATGAGCCTAGCCCAGCTGACTCAAAAACTCTTCTTTTGCTGCCTTGGGAATTTTGTCAAACAATTGGTGTGCAAGCTGATATAGGCTGATAAGAACTTCTAATTGGTTTGTTTTGACTTTCTCGTCACCAATGATGTCTCTTTAAATGTTTCCAATGGTATCAATGATTGCCAATGACAACTATGAATGTCTCTAAGATGAAATGCAATTGTTTTAATGCACTTTTGATGTATATAGATGACAGAAACTACTTGCAATATGCAGCTACAGCAATTAGAAATTATGACAACACTTTGGATGCAACCTAAGATGGCATTTATGCACTTACAACCAAGTAGCATTAATACAAACACCTAGTATGTAATATTATAACATTATTTATGCCAAAGGAAAACCTACAACCAATTGACATTTTGACAAACAATTGGCATGCAAACTAATAAGCTGATCATAAATGATAATTCAATTACAATAGTATTTGACCAACAACTTATATCTCCTTCTTTGCAATAAAATGTCTACTACAATGATGCTATGAATTGGCCAAAACTCTTGGCTTACAATTGTTTGATAATAGTGCCAAATCCGATTTTTTGAGTATTCACTTACAGCAGCAACTAAAATGCCTATGATGACAATGCAAACTACTAAGTAAATGCAAGAAGAACCTGGTAATGATGGCGCCCAATATTGTTGATGAAGAAACAATAAAAATTCAATGTGATAGGCACCTTCCAAGTTCAAATCGAAATACTCAAGCTGCTGCCCCTGTTCTTGCCTGGCAAAAGTTTAGATAATTAATTGCAGCACCAAACGCCCTCCAATTTTCCCTTAAAACGATTGTCTCGACGATAGGAATTGAATACAACAATACCAAGAATGATTGGCCTCCTCAATCGAAAGATATGAGCAAAAACACGAGACTCACATAGGCTGATCAACCTCCATGACAGCAAATTATGAAGGTCTGAAAATGCAACTGAAACTTTACAAAATATCACTCCTTAAGATGATGAAATGATAAATCACAGTCAACAATTATTCTCCAAATTCAATCTCCACAAATTTGCTCAATAAAATAATCAATCTCAGAAATACATCAGCTGCTGAAGTCATAGATTGCAGACTCTTGAGGACTCTGCGGACTCGCCGCGGACTCGCGAGTCCTCCAGCCTCCCCAGTCGACTCGCCACGGACTCGGGAGTAGAGTCCAGGAGAGTCCTGGCTCCCGAGCCAGGACTCTCCTGCGCGGCTGGGACAGCATAAAACATAAAAACGCCTTATTTTTTTTTATTTTTTGTTTCATTTTCACAGTCTAGGTTGCCAATACAGGTCTGCAAATTGATTTGGAGCTGATTGAAGCCAAGAGAACGAGCTAAAAGGATCAAAATAGAGTCAGGTAAGTGATCTAACACTTCTTTTTTTTAATTTTCTTTCATTCAAAATCAAAAAATTCAAGAGAAATAAGGGGAAATGCTGCCAAATTTTTTTCTATTTTCTTTAATAGCCTAATTCCTACAATTTCTAGCTTGGTTTTGCATTCTTTTATTTTGCAATTGTTTGAAACTTTGAATCATATTTATTTGCTGATTTTTTAGCAAACCCTAACTGATTTTTTTTTTGTTTTCCATGTTGAACTTCCAGCAATGTCATCTTCAAATCCAAGGGGAAATAAAAGAGACCCTGCATGGAAGTATGGAATTCCAGGAGATAAAAAAGGTGAAGTGACATGTACTGAATGTGATAAATGGATGACAAGAGGAATAAACAGATTAAAATACCACCTTGCTAGAATACCTGGGCAAAATGTAGAGGGATGCAAGAAAGCTACTCCTGAGATTATTAGAGAGATGAAGGCCCTTCTTGCTGACTATGAGATAAAAAAAGATGAAAGACAAAAAACAAAGGATGCCCTAGCAGCTGCGATGAGTGGATCCCAATCCCGTGGTGTTGCAAGTCCAAGCTTTCGTGCTCCACATTCATCTTTTGGTGAGAGTCCTAATGGTTCCTTTTCTACTGCTAGTGCTGACCAGGGTCCTTCATCAAGACCAAATTATTTTATTCCACGTAATGTTCCAGGAGCACAACCTTCACTTGAAGGTACCGGTTGGAATAAGGAAAAGCATCATGAAGCTAGGATGGCTGCTGCAAACTTTTGGTACTACAATAATCTACCTTTCAATGTTGCAAACAGCCCATATTGGGAAGGTTTTGTGAACGCCCTTACAGTTGCAAGAAAGGGGTTTAAGACCCCATCATCTAGAGATTTGAGTGGGCCATTGCTAGAGGAAGCCGTAAAGAATACACGGCTTCTGGTTGATGAGCAAAAGAAATTTTGGAGAAGAAAAGGTTGCAGCATTTTATCTGATGGGTGGACAGATGGACGAAATAGAACTCTTCTTAACTTTTTAGTGTCCTCTAATGGTGGATTGGTGTTCCTAAAATCAATGGATGCCTCCTATGAAATCAAAAATGCTGAGACATTATGCAATCTATTAGATGAGGTGGTCCAAGAGGTTGGAGTTGATAATGTTGTCCAAATCATCACGGACAACGCAACTGCTTATGTAGCTGCAGGTAGACTACTTATGGAGAGGTATCCTACAATTGTATGGTCTCCATGTGCTGCACATTGCTTGGACCTATTGCTAGAGGACATTGAGAATATTTCATGGGTCAAAAGAGTGGTTGAAGATGCAAAAAATGTTACAAAATTTATCTACAACCATACTTGGGTGCTTTCTTTGATGAGGAAATTCACAAATGGCAAGGACCTTGTGCGACCTGGAGTGACACAATTCGCTAGCCACTTCCTCACATTGCAAAGCATTCTTGGTGCCATTGGTCATCTCAAGCAAATGTTCGTGTCCGATGCTTGGAAGGAGTCCTCATTTTACAAGAAACCTGAAGGGGAGAGGATTGTTGCCATAGTTTTTGATGAGACATTCATCAAAAATGGAGAGGAGTTGATGGGGGTAAGTAGCAATCACACAAAAAAAAATTATACATGATAATCTATTTGCTATTTTTATTTTTTGAGGGGTTAATTTTGTTATAATTTAACATTTGTTTTCATTTTTTTAGGTGATAGAACCTTTGGTGAGGGTTCTTCGTATGGTGGATGGAGATGGCATGCCAATGGGTTTCATCTATGAGGCCATGGATAGGGCCAAAGAGGCCATATCATGTTACTATGGTGGCAACAAAAGGAAATATGAAATCATATGGTGCATCATTGATTGAAGATGGACACACCAACTCCACCAGCCGATTCATGCCTTTGCCTACTTCTTGAATCCGAAGTTCTACTTCTCGGAAACATTTAAGGCGGATGAGGAGGTCATGGATGGTCTTGTCACATGCATTGATAGGATGGTGCCTGATCGTGAGCTGAGAGATAAGGTGCTTGATGAGTTGGAGGTGAGATTTGTTATATCTTATTTATGAAATTGCAATGTTGTGCCTTGACTATCTATGAATTTTCTATATTTGATTTACTTTTTCTTTTATCTATTCAAGGTTTACAAGGGTGCAGAGGGGAGACTCTTTTCCTCCCAACAAGCAATTGAAAGAAGAGGAAAACAGCAACCAAGTAAAAAATGAAATTAGAAACTTG
>VDFB02044863.1:0-47990 GCA_007258455.2 Sequoia sempervirens | reverse complement strand
GTTTACAAACATCGCAACTCCAGTTGGGTTAGTTTTAACAATGAAGGTTGAGCTAGAATCTCAAATGTAAACCAACAGTGGCTACCCCTAAATCTATGCGTGCGCTTGATGGTGCTTCACCCTTTTATAAATTTTTCCTCATCTTTGGAACAACAATGTGCAAGATTTGAACTACACAGGTTGATTCCCTTTAGCTGTCGTGCAATGATATCCTAGGCATTGTTGCACTGCCAGTCAGGCGTCCATAGCCCCGATAGAGATACCTCTAGTTTTCTCACATCATTGCTCTACTGCCAGCCAGGCATCCATAGCCTCAATAGAGATATTGGAATCACCCATTCATATTGAGTCCTCAATTTCTTTTAGATAATTCTCTTTTCTTTTCTTCTCTTGGAGTTTCAGATATTTCATTCAATTCTCTCTCAATATGTCAGATGTCAGACATCTGTTCTGGGTTGAAAACTACCATGGACCTCATAACAACATCTGGGAATTGGATTTTTCACTCAAATCTTACAACACTATCGCCCTACGACAAATATACCATTTCAAAAGGTGATGATCTTGATGATTTGTGATAGATTCATAGGTAGCTAATGAAAATTGCTTACTTTACACCTTGTTTTCAGGACTTTCCACAACTCTTATTGACAATGGGCATAAAACAACAAATTTAGGACAAAATCACCCAATCAGAAAACCTAAAAATATCTAAACCACTTCTCTCCTAATAACCAAAGTATGCCTCAGATAAAAACCCCCTTTCATCTGCATAAAATGAAGGTCCCCGCAAGCAAAAAAAAAGAGACACAAGCAAAGGAACAAACAGAAAAGGAAAAAAAGGAAAACAACAAAACTATTTACAAGTAGAACAACAGAAAAACCAATTATTTACATAAATGCACAAGCCAGCAAAATACCAAACTTCACAACTCAAAATAGTGTTTAAGATATTGTCCATTGACAGGAAATGGAACACGTTCCCCAATTAAATTGCTTAGCCAAAAAGCATTTTCTCCTAGAATCTCTGCAATTTGATAGGGACCCAACCAGAGCTTATCAAATTTCTAGTGACTGCCCTTCTTTTCACTAGCTTTATCCCGTAGCAGCACAAGGTTTGATATTCTGATAGCCTTGATTTTGGCTCTTTTGTCAAACCAACATTTGACAATAGCCTGGTGTCTAAAGAATTGTTGCAAGGCGGCATCTCTCTGCTCTTCTAATTTCAACAAGCCAGCTAATCTTGCTTCTATCCTATCATCACCGGAGTAAAATTTCTACATGAACTCAAGGATAGGTATTTGTAAGTGAATAGGGAACACAAGCTCTTGGCCATACACTAGCTTGAATGGTGAGGTTTTTAAAGCATCCTTAATCCTAGTCCTATCTTCCCATAACACAAATCTTAGTTGGGTGTGCCAGTCCCTAGGGTTGTTCTCTACCAGTTTTTTAATTACCCCTAAGAGATTCCTATTAGTTGATTATGTAACTCTGTTGCCTTGTGGGTAATAGTTTGAAGAATACTTTAAAAAAAAATTATGATCATAAGCCCATCAAATGAACTCAGCAGAAGAAAAGGAAGAGCCATTGTCACATACCAATGCGAAGGGTACTCCAAACCTAGTTGTGATGCATTCGGTGAGGAACTTGATCACTAATTTTGTTGTGCTATTTTTGCAAGGTATAGCTTCTGTCCATCTTGTGCAGTAATTAGTGGCAGTCAAAATAAATTTGTGTCCTACAGAATAATTTGGGTTAATTACCCCAATAAAATCCAATGCACATTGGGCAAATGGCCTTACCTAGTAAACAAGTTGCAATGGCATGGCTGAATGGCATTCTTTTGATGCATAAATCTAACATATGTGACATGTTCTTACATGCTAATGGGAATATTTGAACACACATGGCCAGTAATAACCAGATCTAAGGATCTGATGTGCTAATGAGTTTGTAGAACCATGACCTGTGCCATGTTTCCCATGAAATTCCCCAATCACATGTTTAGCCTCTTGTTGATCAAGGCATCATAGGTACACTCCCTCAAAATTCATCCTGTATAGCAATCCTCCTTTGAGCATATAATGGGAGCTCTTCATTCTTAGTGCTCTCCTCTAAGTTATATTCATTCCCTCTGGGCACCGATTATTGAGCATGAAACATATGATTTTGGCATACCAAGGGTCATTGGAAAAGGAATGCATTGTGTACTGCTGACAAGTAATGTTCTCACCAACATCCACCATGGATTTAGACAGGCTTAGACCTTAGACGAGTTTCATAGGGTGAATCTCCAGATCGAACTCTTGCAAAATGGCCATCCATTTCCCTCTTTGTTCCCCCAACTCGCTCTGCATAAGTAGAGACTTCATAGTAGCATCAGGGACTACAACAATGATTTGACTTCGTAGGATGTAATGTCTTAACATTTTGACAACTCTAACTAGCACAAAATATTCTTTTTCAAGAGGTGGGTACCTAACTTCAGCATTCTTAAATGGAGAACTCATGAAGGAGATTGGCCTCTCCTCCCCCTCTTCTCTTGATTGAGTTAGGACAGCTGCACATGAATGTTCAAAAGCAAAAGAATAAATATAGAATGGCTTCAAATAGTCAGGGCTGGTGAGAATAAGCGCTTCCAAAATGGATTGTTTGACTTGAGAAAATGCGGCCTTTGCCTCATCACTCCACTCTATTACAACATCTTTCTTCATCATTTCATTCAATGGTTTTACAATTTCGCAAAACCTGTGATGAACTTTCTCACAAAGTTGATCTTTCCAAAGAAAGATCTCATCTCCTTCTTGCTTCTTGGCCGGTTACCTTTAGAATGGACTCAACTCGATCTGGATCGATCGATATTCCTCTTTCAGAGATTATGTGTCCAAAAATTTCCCTTCGTAAACCCCAAACACACACTTTTTAGGATTCAAGGAGACACCATACTGTATACATCTTTCAAGAACTTTAGCCAAGTATGCAGCATGGTTTAGTCTATCTTTAGAAAATACTGTCAGGTCATCCATGTAGACAATGATGCATTTACCAATCAAATCTTTGAACGCTACGTCCATGGCATGCTGAAAGGTTGCTCCAACGCTTATCTCCACTAAATGACATCCTTTTGTAAGAAAATGTTCCCACTGGTAGTGAAGGTTGTATTCATTATGTCTTCATAATTAACAATCACCTAATTATATCTAGAATAACTATCCAAGAATGATATCATTTGAGACCCACTGACAGTTTGCAAGACGTTCGGTGAAGGGAGTGGGTTGTTGTCCTTTTCTGAAGCTCTGTTCAGATTTTTGAAATCCACACATAGACTGATCTCTCCATTTTTCTTACAAACTGGAACCAAGTTAGCCACCCATGTTGAATGTCGTATAGGGAAGATTATTCTTGCAGAAAGCAATTTCTAAACTTCCTTAAAGATTAGAGGTTCAATCAGGGCATTGACAGGACATTGTTTCTGTCAAAATGGTTTAGCTTCAGGCCTTAAAGGAATAGTGTGAGTCATAATAGAAGCAATAAATATTTTTAGATCTTCATTCCCCCAGGCTATTGCAACAATATCCTTCTTCAATTCCCTTAGTATATCTTTTCTGATTGCTTTAGGGTAAGTTTTCCCTATGTAGACATTTCTTTCAAGGCTGGAATCAACTAGGTTAACTATTTGATATTCACCTCCTTTATCTTCAGCTGATATCTTCTCCTGAGCCCTTCAGTTTGAATCAAAAATTCTTTCTAAGGCCACCATTCCCTTGGAAATGCTATTCATTTTTAAATTGAGGAGCCCCTTTGTATCACAATCTTTAGGGTTCCAATCTCCTTGATCCTTGTTGGACTCATTGATGATCTATCCTTCAAAAACATCTGAGCTTGCTAGAAAAGAAAGGATATGTCGATCATCATCAAAAACCTGAAAGTTCTTTATGTTATTAGGAATAGCCAGGGTGGATATCAATTCTACTAAGAATCTATTAAGCTTGAAGCCTTGCATGGGTTCCAGGGTACTTGTAGCAACAACTAATGAATCAGCTATTTGGGTTTCCTCTCTAGGGATTAAGCTAATCCCAAAAGCATCAAAGTCTTCAATCAGGTTCCATACATGATTTCTATAAGCTGCCAGCCTTCTATTGTGACATGTGTATTGGTTCCACACTTGCTTGATAACCACTTTTGAATCCCCTTTAACCATTAATGAAATAACCTTCTTCTTACGTGCAAACATCAGCCCCCGAGCTAGAGCTTCATATTCTGTTATGTTGTTAGTGCATCCAAACTGCAACCTATAAGAAGCAAAGAAAGTTTTCCCTTTTGGGCTGGTTAATTCAATCCCAACACCACAACTTGTTTTGGACTTGGATCAAACATGAGGGTCCATAACTGATCATGAGTTGGGGTTGATCCCTTTGAGGTTATTATGGGTGTTTGGATAAAATGAGCCATAGGTGGGGCTACTTGATCTTTTGCATCAAATATGGGGAATGAGTGTTCAATAGGTTCCTCAGGTGAAATTTCCAATTCTTGCTCAGATATATCAGGTAATCCGTGGCTATCCTTCTGACAACCACTCACATCTTTAATTAATCCCTTGGGTTTTGGTATACTTGTGAGTGTAGGGGTATCAAGCAAACCTTGGTGTTGTTCCTCATAAATATGCTGGTTTGGAAATGTGACTGGGTAAGTTCAATTTGAGAAGGAACTTCCTTTGAAGGTATCTTATCCCTGGTTAACATTATTGCATCTTTGGCTTCAAATGAGAAGTGATATGCAATGGTCTCAAGGTGACTTAGGCTAGTTTCCTTAGCTTGGGAAACATGATTCAAAATACTGATGCATGGTTGGCAGGTCAATTTCGAGTGATTTTGGTAGTGTATCCTACACCAATTAGGGAGTAAAAGACTTTGCAAGTCGATATCTTCCCCTAAGACTAGCTGATCCTATTGCAGCTTCTTGATCAATGCCTGTTGATTTTCATTAGTCATAGAATCAAGGAACTTTTTCATTGGTAATTCTTTAGATTCAAGAACTGAAAAGGTTAAAATTTCTTGTCTTTTGTAAACCCCTATCTCGGTTTCAAAATAATCTACCTCGTTGGGACAATCATACTCAGTGATGATATGCTTGAGGCGAGGTTCACTTTCAATCCTAATCTTCGTAGGCACTCCCCTCCATGGCAGCCACATATGTGAAAAGTTGAGTGAGAGATATCCCCCTATAATTTTCATCATATCTCTACTCAACAGCATACCATAAGTCTAGGGAATGTCATTGTTGTATCTACTAAGCCACCTTCTTTATTTGAATTCCGTTGGAACAGTCAAGCATTTTCCTGTGCCATCTTCACGATTTTCTCCATTTCAGGGCAGTTTACCTTAGAATGGGTTGCAGTGTCATGCAACCTGCACCAGATAGTCAAAAAATTGAGGTTGGCCACATTTGTAGTATGTGACCTGTCCTCATTAGCTTGATAATTATGGGAAACTCCATTGTTATTTGGCCCTATATTCCATTGTCGGTTTTTATTTGGTCTCTAATTATATCATCTATTTTGGTTTTGATAGCCTTGGTTAGGGGAGTTTGGGCCTTGATAACCCCTCTAGTTGTGATTGTTGTTATTCTGATAATTACCCTAGTTGTTATTGCTCTCATTAGGATAATTACCTTGGTTTTGAGAGGGGTTCAATCTAAGCTAAGCCATGTCATTTGTGACTTGAGATAAAGTTTTCTTTAAGTCTCTACCTCGTTTGTGAGTTGAACTATCTTTTCACTTTCAACACTCTTAGCAACAAGTGGCTGACTGACATGATTTGGTGTTCCAGCTTGGTTATAATGACCATGCATACTATGATGAGCCCGTGATTGTTGAAGGAAGTTAGGAGCTTCATTGGAAAATAATGGAACAAGAGATTGAGTCTGTAACTCAGACATAGGTCCATAATGGGAAGGAGACATTCCTGGGATGATATCGAATAAAGGGGGTGGGCTAGACATCTGATACCCTGTTGAAGGAAAACCTCCTTCCAAACTTCCTTGTTGAGAACTAATTTGTTATTGTAGCTTAATGGCTAGATGATAGACTTTAGATAGGGAATCAATATCCACGGCCTGATAAGTCCTTTGTAGGAACAATCCAAGAAAGGGGTCTATAACTCTAAAGTATGCTTGAATGGCACTATTCTCGGTAACTAGGTAGGGGTCCTATAGTCTCCTATACATGCATTGAAACCTAGTATTAAACAAGGGCAAGAATTCACATGGCTCCTTCCTAATGGTAGCAAACTAGTGGTACAAAAGGTTTGGATCCACATAAACTATGAACTGATTGATGAAAGCATTCTCCAAGTCTTTCCAGGTCAAAATAGAACCTTGTGGAAGATTAAGATACCAGTTCTATGCCATATCCCCTAAGGAATAAGGGAACAACCTACAAACTACATCATGGTGAGCTACCTAAGCTCTGGTATAAGCATCCTTAAGAGCTTGTATGTGCTCTTCAACACTCCTTGATTCGCCATGAATGTATTTGGGACAAAATTTCTCAAGATTCTTAGGTATATCATGGAAGCCTCTAGGAATAGTCCCCTATGGAGAGGGATTATTATGAAAAAATGCCATTGGTGGTGGTTGAGCTAGTTGTAGGATGGGTTGAACCAGCTATAATGGAAATTGAGATGAATTCGGTGGTGGATTGATAGGTATCCACTAGGGTATTGGTGAAAAGCCTGGTGGAGTGAGTGGAGCTGACAAGGGTCGTATGATGGTTGCCCCAGTCTTGTGACTCTTGTGTCTTATTGGGGTCTTGAGTTCTATCAAAGGTGGTGGATTTTCAGCTGATCGAAGAACTCTACGGGACCTTTCTGGTCAGAAAAACCCAGTATTATCTAGTTTTCTCCTCTAGTACCTCCTTCTAGCGCTAATTTTTGTTGATGGTTTGGACGAGCACAATAATAGTAAACAAAATATTACTATTCTGCTCTCTTGAAAGAGAGAATAACGCATGGATACCTAACTCCCAAGGTCTTGGTAATCGGTTCTCGACTGTGTTGATTTCAGTCAATGGTTGATGTGAACTATAATGTTCAAGGGGCCTACTAGTGTTGAGCTTTTGAATTGTTCTAAGATCAAACATAAATTCAAACCTACTTTAATTGGGTTTTTTTTTAAAATAGAAAAAGATAGATCAAAGCTTTGCAACTGAAGAGAATAATAATTCATCCAACTTAACCAGACTTGTTACCTTTCAAGGAATTCCTAACTAAAACTGCAGAACAAAATTAAATTGTGATTAACACACAGTTTCATTCATTCACAGTGCTAATTTCAACAGTAGATTGCAAATCACTATTTAGAAAAAACATAAAATAATATTTCATTCCTTGAATTCTTTTCAAATCAAATGATTAACCCAAGATAAATACCATTCTGAAGCATAATATGAAGTAGATTTAAATCTAGTTGCTCCTACTGTTGGTGAAACAGGTAAACAACATTTAAAAATCTAGAAAAATCACTAGTGTATAGAAAACCTATGTCTTCAAATCATCTCCTTCTACACTAAGAAAACTTGAAAGGTACATTACTGTCTTCTACTCTCGAGTTTATCTACCCTCTAATCCTAACTAAGAAGACAAAAGAAGCTCCCATTACAAAGAAACAGGATACAGTTCTATCTCCTCTATCTTTCAGAAAATTCCTATTGCTTGAAAATCTAACTCTATCCTTCTAATCTCTATCTATGTATCTCCTTTCTTTCTCCACTCTCTTTCCTAAAAAAAATATCTCTTTCTTTAGACCTCTTTTACAACAAGGAAAAAGTGCCATATATACAGAACGTGCCAAAAATAATGTCGGCCCCTCTTTTAGGGTTTACAAAATATCAATTGGTTATAGGAGGGTCAGCCCTCAGATCTTTTGGAATGAAGTTAATGCTACATTCAATGTGCATCTCTGTGTCCACCTTCGAACTTCTTTCAGAGCCACTTTGAATGTTCTGCAACATTATCATAAATGTCGATCTACCTTTTCCAGTAGACACCATAGATGTCCCTGAGACTCACGATCTCTTCTTCCTTTCTGCTTTCCTCCCGTTTGAGATCTTTCTGCATGTTGACCTCCTCTAGAAGCGGCATCAAATTTTCTCATTAGATCTCCACACCACTATTCACTAAGCTGTTCCATCACTTTTGATCTCAGACCAATTCCATGTCATTTATGCTCTATTGATCTTCTTCACAGGGGTAGTCAATCAGTCAAATGGCTAATGGTTCGCCTTTAGTTCTCTCTGATTGGTTCAACACATGCCACTTAGGCTTTCTAGGTGGTCAAAGGCTACTCAAATGAAATCACAACTCGGTGAGACACTTGTCGTGTCTCCCCAATGCGATTAGACTTTACAGCAACAGTCGGTGTAGCATACAATTGTCAGCAAGACTTCATAGCGAGCGGCTAGGGTTATATCGATATCCCAAAATTGTTGCCCAAACAATCGCTTTCAGCAAGAGATCTCACCGAAGTCCATAGTAGACTCATCACTATCGACAAGACATTTTTTTAGTTGGCAGGAGGTCATACTGGGCACTAAGAGTCATATCAATATCCTTTTCCATTGGAAAATCCATCACTATCGAGAAGACTCCCCTCAGTCGGCAAGACGTTATATCGAAGGCAATCCTCTCGGTGAGACCTTCTCATGTCGGCAAGACATTTTCCTGAGGCCATTTTGTTTCGGCGAGAGCTCATTCCAGGACCACCATTCCATTTCGGCGAGACCCTATCAGGTCGACAAGACACTACACCGAACCCTTCATCTTTTGGTGAGCTTGGACCATTTCGGTGAGACTCCATCCATGTTGGGAAGACCTCTCCCCGATGACACCTCCTTTTTCTAAGACTTCGCCCCTTCGGCCAGACCCTATGTTGAAGGCATCACCTTTCACCGAGACTTCTATCTATCGGCAGGAGCTCTCCCCAATGCTAACCTTGTGCACAAGGGTCGGCATGACTTCTTTCCAAGTGGAGAGATACATAAAAACTCATAGCGACTAAAATTTCTGGGCAATTGGTGTATTCCAAATGAATAGAACCATACCGCTAGTCGGCAAGACAACAGGAGGGTCTCAACAACTTTATCCTTTGAAGATTTTTATACCAAATGTGACTGAGGTATGCTTTCCAACTGAGTTCCTTGAGAAATATCATCAAGTATATAATTTAATCCTGCAAAACAAGGTCTCCATTAGTCCTCAGAAGCATATAAAATATATCATTTTTCATCATTTTATTCAATTTTAACAAAAATAAACCCAACACTGGCGAGGGTGGAACTAAGATGGAACTGGGACCAGAGTCGAAATGGGGGCAAGAAACAAAACAATCACTAACCTCACATACATCGTCGTTCCGGCTCCAACCCCGCAAAAAAGAAATGATGCAAAAAAAACAAAACCCGACACTCGACACCCGACCGAGTGTTCGGAACCGGAGAAAAAAGAACCCAGTGGAACCAGATCTGGAGTGGGAACCAAACATGGAAATAACCATCATTTCCAAGTCCATCCCACATTTTGGTTCCGCATCTGCAAAAGATAACAAAACCCGGGGACAAACACAATTGGGGTCGGGGCAAAAAAAATGATCCTGGACGAACCACAATGGGGGCAGGACTAGAACCAAATCCTACCCAGAAACTTTCCAAGTTTTAGGTTCGGATTCCATCCTGATCCCGCCTCTGACAACAATTAATGAGATGTCAAAGAAAAAGATGAAGGAAGAAAAAGAAATGGGGAAAGCACCCCATGACAAAATAAAAGGAACAAAAGAAAAAAAGAACAAGACCCGCAGAACTGGGACTGAAACGGAACTTGAACCTGAAACTTTAAAAAGTTTCAGGGTTCAATTCCAGTTCTAGTTCCGCGTTCATCAGAGCAACACGAGAAACACCAAAGGAAAAAGAAAAAAGAGGTGGAACCGGAACCAGGAAAGGAACATAAAAAAAACTTGGAAGGCATTCCCAAGTTCAATGTGAGTCCCGATCCTGCATCCACCAGAACAAAACAAAAGACCCAAGGAAGAGAGGAAACTCCCAAGACACGGGACCCAAAACAAAGAGGAAAACAACCAGCCCAAGAAGAAACAAAGGGAAAGGCGGAGTCGGGGTCGGGATGGAACCCGAATGAGAAACATTGACAGAGTTCAATGTTCATATTTAGATCCAGATCTGACTCCAATAGAACAAAAGACAAACCTTAGGAGGAAAACAAAAGAACTCCTAAGGTCTAACCAAACAACCAAAGGTGATAAAAACAACAAAAAGAGGGGGACCCATTTTGATCTAGAATAAAATGGGGTGGTTATGCAAGGCATAACATAAAGTATTAAAATAGAAGTACTATGCACTATGCTAAACAAAAATATGCTATGAGAATAATACAATAATGATAAAGAAAAGGAAATGGGGTGATATCACCATCAACCACATGCACTCAAGGAAAATGGGAGGAGTGAGCTTGCAAGCTTGTAGATGCCAATGTTGCCACAACAACGAGAGGAGTAAAACCAATAGAGTATCAACTTGCAACTTCAATGGTGGTGAGAATGTTGTGAGTGAAATGTTTAGAAGTGAGAATAATCAATTAGAATGCCAAGAAGATCCAAAATTTTCCAAGAGAGAGGGAATGAATGAAGGAGATAGTAATTTGAAGATGAAATTAGAGGAAAAGGATTCATTCGAGGTTAGTCAAGGGCAAAAAAAATGTTACACTTCATTGCCAATGGAGAGTTGTAACACCTCTATGAATTCTAGAGGCAGGAATCCTCTCAGGATGGTAGTGCATCACGTAGAAGTTTGCACGTTGTGCTAGCTTCCTTGATAGAATATCCTCCATCGACACTAAAAAGAATTTCCAAGTGGATGGGAAGCGAATGAGGGACGTGGAATAGCATCATCGGATTTAATTTTTCTAAGGTAGGAGGTGCGTAAATGGGGAATTTGTGAGGGGTGAATATTCATTCCATTACAATCACAAACCTAAGAACTAGGGTTTCTTGCCTTCAAAAAATTTGAATCCACACCACCACCACCACCACCTGAATCACCCAAAGAGAGCTCCATCTTGCATCTATCCTTTTAGATTTTTTTCTTCCTCATATGTCACCATGAAATTCTTTTCATGATAGAAATCATGCTAAAAAGGATAATAGAGTAAGGGATACAACTTACAATATAGGTCATGTGGAATCTTAGATTCAAGTTCAATTTTTTTTTTCATATGAGATCTAGGTGATCTTTTGAGGGTCAAAGTGGATAGAGGTATTAATATCACTATTGAGTTATCCATATCTTGTATTTGGTTTGAAAGAATTTTTTATGAGGAATCATATTGGATTTTTTTGTCTTCGAACAACATTATGAAGGATAAACGTTCACATTTCATAATCACTCTTTGGAGCTAAGTACCATGTACTTGAAGAAAAAATTATAGGTGATGACCAAATAGAGATAAACAAAAGATTGTTGAAGCTAGATGATGGTAATCAAAACATATATCATGTTTATATTCAAGATTTTGTTCTAAGCATGTGATGGTGTTGTTGGAGTTAATCTACATATAGGTTTTTTCCTTTTGGATGGGTGATGGAAAATTCAAGAAGGATGAGGTACCACAAAGTAGATTCAACATTCCTAGCATCATGAAGGCAAAACAAATTTTCAACACTTTATGAGGATAATTATATATCATGGATCTAGGAAGGATCAATACAATTTTGGGCTTGAAATGGTTACATCCTATCAAGGAATTAACTATAGAAATCAAAATGAGATAGCTTCAAAATGGGTTTTTCTTGCTACAATTCATCCATAAAGATTAATGTGGATGAGTATTGATGGTAAGGGAAATGAACCAAGGGTCGTGGAACCCAAATTTAAAGCTACTTCCCATGATTTTTTATCCTCTACCCTACATCATTAATAGCTATGTGGTGCATGAGTTCTCAATTTATTACTATTGTAATAGAATTTTTAGTCATTATGAGATGGGTTCCATCATTTATTTTTTATTTTGGTTAAGAAAATTCACTATGTAGTTATTGTACTATGTTCCAATTACTTATTTTGATTATCCCATGTGTTGGATTGATGTTATCCTTCATGACTAGCCATAGACCTATAGAGTTTGAAAAAAAATATATGCTTAATATTATGTGTGGGGGTGATCCTAGAATAGTGGTTTACAATTTTTGGCCAAACTAGACACTAAAATTATTATTTTTAACTAAATTTTCATTGTCGAGCACCTATAGCAGCTAAACCGTGAGGAATTTGAAGATGATGCAAACTAGAGTTTTGTGACATTCTGTCTTTAGATTCTAAATATATTTTTTTTCAATTTTTTTGGAATTAGATTGCACTTCTTTTTCCATCTCCCTTGAAAAATAGTTTTTTTCAAAAAACAACATTTTTAAAAAGTTATGCTCAGCATATAATGCATATTTTTTTCCATGAAGGATAAAATTCTAATTATTTCGAATTTAGATTTGTAACTCTGATATATAGTGCTTCCAATTGGTTAGATAGGTTTTTATTGAATATTTTTTCTTTAATCAAGTTTCGAAGTCAAACCAATTACAATTCAGACATAGCATGGCCGTATAATGTGTAACTTTTTTTGTATGTATCAAAATTCAATTTTTTTTTGTTGGATCAAGGACTTCAATATTTGGTGTACTCATATTTTTTCAATTTTTTGATAATCTACTATTTTTCCACGCTAATAGAGCTTTTATTTTTGGTGAAAAACCTATGTTTAATAAAACTAAAAACAAATACATAATAAAACCAAAACATATTAAAATTATATTCATCGATAGCTTGTTCTCGAGGACTACTTGATTCCAAGGTTTGTGAGGTCTCCACATTTTCATGTTCAAAACTAGCTCAAGTGCAAAAATTTTGATTTTTTTTGTGAACAAGGTCAAAAATTAGGGGAACGGGGGGTTCGCTCGAACTAGGGGGGTTCGAGCGAACCCCTAGGCTTTTGATCAAACATGGGTTCACTCGAACCCTATTTCAATTGAACCCAGGTTCTCTCAAACCCCCTTCCCAAAAGGGGTTTCCATTTTCTTTTTGTTTGTGCATGCATTAAATGGGTTTGCTCGAACCCTGGTTCGAGTGAACCCTTTTTTGATTTGTTCTAACCAGCTAGTTCATTCGAACCCCCAAAAAAAAAAAAAATGGCATGGGGTCATTTTTTACAACTTTTCCTTCCTCATTCAAATTGTAAACCACTTTTGTAGGTTTACTCGTGGGAGGTTTCATCTTTTGGTGTTACTTGTTGTCATTATTCCAACCCACATATCATTATTTTGGAAGAAATTTCAAGTAACATATAATAGTTTTTGTCAAGGGATTCCTATCCTTGAGAAAGAGTATTCCTCAATTTGTAATTGTTGTGTATTGCACACACACATGCCACCATTTTTTCTAATTAAAACAAAAATAGGGATCCCCTCCTCTCTCTCTTTTCTTTCCTCTTTGTCTCTTTTTCTCAGTTTGCTTGTTTTCCTTATGGCCCCTTTTTGGTTTTTTCTAGTCTCTTTCTCTTTTCTTCAATATTTTTGGGAATTTTTCTTTTATCTGGCTTGTGGAGTTGTCATTTAGGCATGATGGTTTAAGAAAATCTAAGAATTTAATATTTTCCCTATAGTTTAGACTTTTTAAAAAAGAAGGGGTAAAAATTTTATTCAATCAAAACCAAAGTACAAAGCAAAGGCCAGAGGCCCACCAGACCAAGACCACCACCAGAACAACCAACAACCACATTACATATTCCTATCTTCCACTAATAACCTCTCCAAGGTCTCGTGATAATCAGAACGTAACTCCTCCCTTCCACTAATATCCTAGCCATCCACATTCTCAAAGGCCCACTTCGCTAGACAGTCAGCCACTTTGTTCCATTCTCTAGGGATGTGACAAAAGGAGATAGAAACCAAGGAACTACATAGACTCAAAATTTGTCTAACTACAAAGGCTAATTTCCAACTAACATCCTCCAACCTCTAGTTTTTTAGCATATCCACAACAATTTGAGAATTAGACTCACAAATGATCCTCCTCTAGCCTAAAGAGTAGCCACACTCAATTGCAATCTTAATAGCAAGGGCCTCCATCAGATTATTAGAGTGTTGACCCTTGTAAATAGAAAAGAAAAAAACCACACCACCATCATTACCTCTACCAATACCCCCAACCCCAGCATGACCAGGGTTCCCACGAGAAAAACCATTGGTATTAATCTTAAGGACCCCATAGGGGGAGGCGACCACCTCCCATCCCGACAGACCCATTGCCTAACATGACGGGGTCTTCTCCCAACAATGCTTCCCCTTCTATTATCCCCCAGGTTCAAATTCTGCAAAATAGCAAGATCACCAGGGTCAATATTTTCAGTCATATCACACTTAGCAAAAATAGTCTCTTGAAGCCTGCTAATTATCTTCTTCCACAGTTGAAAACTTCCCAAATTGGAGCCACAAAAAATTCTACGGTTCCTCTCCAGCCAAAGGTTCCAGAGAATCAAAATAGGCCCAATAGACCAGGCCACTTGCAAGAAGGAAGTCTTTGCTGGAGGCCTGCCCAGGCTCTCCCAAAAATCAATTAGGGAGGTAGCATGAATACAACCATGATGCCAAGCCTCCCACCATCTATGCCATATCTCTCTAGAAAAAGGGCAAGAAAAGAACAAGTGGGAGGTACATTCCTCACTATGCGAACAAAAGAAGCAAATAGAAGGTCCCTGAAAACCGCGCTTGCGAAGATTTTCCTAGGTGAGGCACTTCTTTTGAGCAACCAACCATAAGAAAAAATTACATTTGGGCCAAGAAAAGTTGTCCCAGACCTTCTTCCACCAGTGCACCTCAGCAGGACCACGTAAGTTCTTGTCAAGCATAGCATAGCCTTAAGCCACAGAAAATTTACCTTTTGGACTTGGACTCCAAGCCAAAACATTCCTCACATTAAGGGAGTTGCAAAGCCTGCCCTCCAAAACTCTAGCAAGAACAACACGATCCTCATCTGGACCACCCATGGGCCACTCCTGCGGGTCCTTCCAGTAAGCAACCACCGTCTAACCAATTCACTTGACTGTTTTAAAATGCTCCACCTTAATCCAACCCGCCTCAAGAAAAATATGGCAAAGAGGCTAAAGCTGGGGGAAGCTAGAAAGAATGGAAGGGAAGCCATCCCAAGAGTCCTGCCAAAATAGAGCATCAGAGCCTCTATTACAGATCCAGAAGAGACCCTCCTTAATCAACTGAGCACCCTTCTTAAGGGTATCCCAAATACAAGAACCTTTACCCAGCAAAGCAAGTTGCGGCACATCAAGGCTATCAGCACTAGGAAGATACTTGTGGGCAAGAATCCTGGCCCAATCTTGATCCTAATTGTTGCACCACCTCCAGTACAGCTTGGCAGCCAAGGTTGTGACAGCAAGAGCCATAGACCTAAGACCAAGGCCTCCAGCATGCTTCGGCCTGCAAACACACTCCCACTTGACTAAACTCCACTTTGAGTAAAGAAGGTTTCCAGACCAAAGGAATTGACGGGACAAAGCATCAAAATCCCTCACAAAGGTGGAAGGGGGAACCTGCACACAACACCTATAAATGGGGAGAGACTACACCACAGTCTTTAGAAGAACCACTCTCCCAGCAGAAGATAACCATCTGTAAGTCCAATGACTAACCTTACTCCAGAATTTATCCAAAATCCCCTACCAGTAATCTCTACGCTGAGATCCCAAAACCAAAGGGATCCCAAGGTACATCAAGGGAAGAGAACCGATCTGAAATCTAAGGATCCTAGCGATCCTGCTCTGAATAAGATGAGGGGTATTAAAGAAATAAATGGATGATTTATCATCATTAATACACTGACCTGAAGCCTTCAAATAGGTGTCTAAGGCTCTCCTGAAGTCCACTACCTCACTAATTCTAGCCATGCCCATCAATTCAGTATCATCCACAAACTAAAGATGAGAGTAGGAAGGAAGAGAATCATTCCAGCTCCAACCTTGGATAAGACCCTGCCTCACCTGAGATTTAATAAATCTTCCAAGACCCTCTGCCATGATAATGAATAAATAAGGAGATAAAGGGTCCCCTTGCCGAAGTCCCCGAGAAGCACTAAACAAATCTGAAGGTTCCCCATTAATGAGAATAGAGAAGGAGGATGAGGTCACACAACTAAGAACCCAATTTACCCATTCCTCATTGAAGCCAAACGCCAAGAGAGTTTTTTGTAAGAACTCCTAGCTCACCCGATCATAAGCTTTAGCCATGTCTAGTTTCATAAACATAGCCTTCTCCTTAGAGTTAGCCATAGAATGAATAGCTTCCATTGCAATCACAACACCATCCAAAATTTGTCTTCCTTCAACAAAACCTCCTTGCTTAGGAGAGATCACAGTACTAAGGAGAGGTTTGAGTCTCTCTGCAATCAATTTGGTGATGATCTTGTAAACAACATTACATAGCGCAATAGGTCTAAATTGAACTAGTTGATTAGCCCCCTCCTTCTTAGGTATGAGAGCCAAGAAAGTAGAATTCAAGGACTTGAGCATCTGCTTGTTCCTACGAGATTCTTGAACCACCTCGAGGAGATCAAACTTTATTATTTCCCAGAACTTCTGAAAGAACTCAATCGAAAACCTATCTGGGCTGGGAGCCTTACCTTTTTTCATGTTAAACACCACTTTCTCCAATTCAGGTAACAAGATAGGATGTAAGATAACAAGATAGGATGTAAGAGGGCCCCATTCATCTTCGTAGAGACCAGGTGGGGAATACAATCCAAGATGGCCCTCTCCTCGTCCCTAGTTGCAAGATCCTCTCTAGAAAATAGGTTAGAAAAATAAGTGGTTGTAGCCCTGGAAATGTCAACACAAGAAGAGAGTTGAGCCCCTTCAGGTGAAACCAGAGAGGAGATGAAATTCCCCTACCTTCGAGCCTTAACTGAATTATGAAAGAATGCAGTGTTTCTATCCCCCTCCTGAAGCCAATCAACATGAGATTTCTGCTTCCATAAGATCTCCTCCTGAAGCTCCAACTCTTCTAATCCCTTAAGAGCCAAGGACTCAGCTTTAGAAAGATCAGAGGTCAACCCTTGGTCCCGAATCAAATGAGTGATGTTATCCAACTTGGACTAAGCAGCCAACTTCTGAGCATGAAGGTTCCCAAAACATTGTTTATTCCATTTCTTAAGCCTATACTTCACATGTTGAAGCCTCTTACAAAAAGTAAACATGGCCGTCCCATGGGCGGGCATCCCCTCATACCACCAACCCAACATAAGATCCTGCAAAGACTAATCTCTTAACCACATTAACCGAAATTTGAAAGAAGGGTTTTTGGTGCCGCCATAAGAGGTGACAAAGAGTTTGATAGGCCAGTGATCGGAGCCTCTCCAATCAAGAAGTTATGAGCTGGTGATCAACCTACTATTCATCCAATAGCAGGAAACCAAAAATCTATCGAGCCTTTCTGAGATAGCCTCAACACCACACCTCCTATTATTCCATGTGAATACACCATTGGTTGGCTTCACATCAATGAGATTCAAGGAACCAATCATATCTCTGAGAAGATTTGCAGAGGGATCCAACCTGGCTAACCCACCTCGTTTTTCATCTAAGCCAGTAACAGCATTAAAATCACCAGCCATAATCCATGGGAGAAATGGCTCTAAGGCCCGAATGAATCTAATATGAGCCCAAAGATTTGATTTACCTAAAAGATCAGTAGGAGCATAAATATAGGATAAGAGACACCTTTCTCCAGTTGCAAAACAAGAGGCTACCAGAGAGAGAGAAGACCGACTAGAAATCCACCATAAGGGGAGCACTTTCCTCGGGTTCCAGAAGCAAGCCACCCCCCCTGAACTATTCAAAGCACCCACCCCCTTCCAATTGCCTTGGGACCAGATGCACGAAGCACAATTAGCCAAACCATCCACTAAAAGATTAGTTTCCTGAATAAAAACCATATCAGGTGACTGAGATTCAATTAATCTGCGAATGACCTTTTGTCTAGGGATGCTATTCAACCCCCTTACATTCCATGATAAAACAATCATTTATGGGGGTGGGAGAAGTGGGAATCAATGGGTTTCACAGACCCAGACTTGACCAAAGTATCCCCCATAATCTTGACCTTTTCTTGATCAGTCTTCCTACCACTCCTTGACAGTTTATCAATAGGCCCCTTTTTAAAGGATTTCTATTGTAAGCCTAAAATAGGAGGAGCTTTGTTACTCTTCACAAAGTCTGAGGCCCCCTTAAGAGCAGGGGGGTCAGGAGCCACCACAATAGATCCCTTTCGAGCCTATGACCCCTGGAGATCCTTGATATCTTGAGCTTGAGAAGGCAGATCCTGAGCAATCTATTCAACCTGAAGGTCACCTAGAGATAAAATTTGATCCTCCTTTGCATCCACATCCTGAACCTCATGAAGATCCTTAGCCCCAAAAGAGAACTCAACTGGAATACCTTCCTCCTGGGCCAAATCTTCAAGAACATCAAATCTGTTAAAAGTGCCATCATTGTGTCTATCCAACCAGGTTCTCTTCTTACCCTTTCCTTTGTTACAAGACTTAACCTGAGTAAAGCCCTCATTATCTGCAGGTTCATTAGGTACAGGATCCTTCCCCTTGACCCCCCTAGGAGGTCCAGAAGCAGCCAAGGGGAAGGGTTTAAATCAGGGACATTTGCGGTGTAAATGAGCATATTCATGACAAATTCAACATCTAAAAGGGAGGGTCTCATAATATAGCTGTTGGATCCAAGAAGAAGATGCCATGCGGATTTCCATAGAGTCTAGTAACGGATTATTTAAATCAACTTCTACACAAATACGAGCAAAATAAATTACCTTATGATTTTGAGTTTGTGTAGCCGATCCCACAGGTTTTCCAAGGAGTAATGAAATTAAGTGAAGAATATCTTCCCTCCAGAATTCCAAAGGAAGCCTCGGCAGACGAACCCACATAGGTACCCGCGAGGGGATCTCTTCAGCAGAGTTGAAGCCCATGTGCCAAGGCTTGATGAAAAGCCCCACCTGGTTAAAGAAATAAGGGCCTCCTTCAAAAGCCCTATTCCTATCTGACATGCATGAGAAGATGACCAAAAAATAGTTATTAGTTGTAAAAATAATCTCCATATCACCTTCAGGGTTCCAAACCCGATGAGCCCAGGAGTCCAACACCTGTAGAGAAAGACGAAGGACCAAAAATTTGCAAATAAGGGCATGATTACCCCAGTAATCAACATCCTCTGAAACTTGCTCAGGTTGAATAACCAAAACAGGTCGATCCTCAGATCTTTCCAAACATCCGTTTACTTTTTTAATTCAAAACATCCCTTTTGTGGAGGAGACCCCATCTCCAGATAGGGGTTTACCCATCTGATTTTCAGCATTGACATGCAGCGAAGAAGACGGCTCTTCCATCTCCAAATCCCCAAAAGAAATCTGAGACAAAACAAAACCCCGATTCTCCATGGGCCAAATCACACAACCACACCAACAAAGGAGATGAAACAAGAGACCCAAAGTCTCAAAGACACAAAACCATCACAAAGGAATGTCAAATAAAAATGTAGAAAAAAATGTCCTCCCACAACTGACAAGGATTGGACCCCAAGCCAACCCACGCACCCCCCGAGCAATGTGAAAACCCCCTTGATAGCATAGCACAGATACGCCAACAAACAAGCAGCAGAATAGAGCAAGGAAGAGCTAGGGCACGCCTCTAGGCACAATGATGTCGATAGTGCCATCCATTCTAAATATTAATAATGCATAGTTTAGACTTAAATGTGTTTGATACATTATGTTTTTGGACTTTCAAGGTTAGTATTTCTAGCAAGAATGTTGATGCATCCCAAAATGTCCAAGACAGAGGACATGATATAATTTCTAACTACGCCTTTGGATCTATATTTATTACAAAATTACCAAGCTTTTTTTTTTAATTTTTTCTCATTTTTTTATTCATCTTGTGCTTTGTTGCTTGTGTCCTTTGCAATTCATCCCCTAAAATTAATTGAATTTATAATAAGATTCAAAATTAATCTTATTCATAGTTGTGTTGGAATAGTGGATAGTCACAAGGATTATTTTTTGTCATCTTCATTCTCTTGTTGTCACTATTTTTCTAGGTAGGGTTTTGAAATTGGCTCGTTAATGGAAATTTTGTTTATTCCATTTCTTGTTCTTTAGGTTTTCTATCTTTGGTGTTGTCTTTGTTTAATTTTTTAGATCTTTTTGAAATTAGGGTCGTGGTTGGTCTTTTTCCTGTCCTTGTTGGTCTCTTCTTTATTTTTGTTATTTTTGTTTTCATCATTATCTTTTTTGTATTTTTTCCCTGCATTTTTTACACCTTAATCAAGGTTTGTGTTTTCCCCTTCAAAAAATATATATTCCAAAGTGATGCAGACCCAAGAGGCCCAAACTCACTCAAGGTGTCAACCTGCCTTCAAGAGGAATCTAACAAGATTAAAAGAGCTTTTAAAACCATTCAAAATACAATCAAGTGGATATCAATCAGTCTCCAAAGCGAAATTAAAAAATCTCTTCAAATTTCACCTTTCAAGCATACTTTCCCTAGTAGTAGTGGTAACCCAGTTTTAGGAAATTTTCACCAATATTTTCCCAAAAACCTAACCAAGTAAGAGATGATTAAGATGCCCTTTTGCAAGTTATACAACATACATGAAAACCAATATCAACTTCTTTGGACCAGATCAAAGATCCAATACACCTACCATAGAAAAGGCTAGTGGATTAGCCCACTTTTACAAAGAGAGCACCCTCTAACCTACACCAAACCCCATGAAACCTTGGGGAAGCAATTAAAATTCCAAAAACCACTGAATCCACAATTAGTTCACCATTATCAGGTTTCTAACACACTACACCATGAAACCCTTGATTTTAGGTGCTCAAAAGGAGGGTTTATTGAAAATCATACCTCCAGGCCTCCCCATACCTTTCCACCTATTCAAAAAATCTTGATTATTCCTGAAAAAACTTAAAAGTTCATTGCATAGGTTATTCCTTCCACAAAACTCATAAACTGCCCTTTAGTTACTCACTTTCATAAGGAAAATCACTCAAATTCAACCTAGGGCAACACCCAAAACCAAAATACACACTCCCTCAGACCATCACAACATTTGAAAACTAGTAATACATCAAATGGGGTCATTCCACCAAGTTACAATGGTTACAGTAGGTGGAATGCCCTAAAAACTCATTTTTATACTCTCAAACCATCAACTTGCGCCAAAACATTGCAGTTTCAGAAAAACAGAGATATCTCACACCTAACTTAATGATTTTAAATCAAAATTGAAGTATTTGAAAGTAGACTCAATTCCCTACCATTCCATTCCATACTTCAAACAAAATCTATAGTTGTACATATTGTTCCAGCTAGAAAAAATTTAGGAAAGGCAAGGGAAACGTGTATATTCAATACAAAACTAAAAATTTTCATTCAAAATATTCAAATTTGTGTTTACAACAATGGAATCAACTAAATATATCTTCAGTAACCTCCTCCAATTCCTATAACCACCTAGCCACCTTTTTTTAAAAGGCTATTAACCCTCTACATTGCTAATTATGCATTATTTACTAATGACAACTCAATATTTGCAACTTAGACTCCGAAAGTTCCTTCAAAAGACTCAACCCTACATTAAATGGATCATGTGAACCTTATTACAACATGAATGGTCTCATGGACCTCAAAAAATGATTCATTCTACCACTAACTCCTAGACCAACCATCATATAGTGCATTTTGCAATTACATGTTTAGGTTCTCTTGTACCATACTCCTTGGGTACAAAAGATTTATGCCCCATAAATTACTCCATAGGTCTTCCCCAATATTCTTCACAACCCCTTCAAACCTGCTCCAAGTCACATGCATGGAAATCTTCCTCCAAGGTAGTTTGTACCCTTCATACTTTGATTTTTCTTGGTCTTGCTATACTTGACCCTTCTCAAATGGATCTTCTTGCTGCTTTTTGTCTTCATTGACACATGCAAACAAAAATTTAGTACAAAAAACTAAACATGCATACATTAGTATATTTGTTTCATGCTCTTCCATGGGCCTTTGCCAACTATACATTTACCTCTTCCCTTCAACTCTTCTCTCCACAATTTTTCTCAGGTCCTTTGTGCTTAGACCATCCCCACAGTAGCATACATTTTCCACACAAACAAAGTTGACAACCAAGGACAATCCACTGTCCAATCCATATCATTTGTTTTATTCTCCATCACCATTGGAGACTTCTCAAACTCTTTTCCTCTAGCCTTCACTAGGCCACTCACCATCAACTCTCTGGTGTCCCTCAACACTGAAACTTCACTTATCCTCTTTTGTTTATCCTCCTCACCATTCAAGGTGACTATAACTTCCTTTTTCTCTTCATACTCTTCAAACTCTTCCATAGTTTCTTTCACTATTTCTTGCCATTCTTCGTGGCTTACTGTCTTTTCCTTGACTTTCACAACCTCTTCATCACCTACTCTTAGGTCTTGTATCAAACCCTTAGCTTCTACCATCACTGCCTTCATGGCCTATACTGTATTCTCAAACTCATTACCTTCTTGACTGTCTACCTCATACCTCTGAGATTCCATTCCAAGGACCTTGGTCCTATCAACTTCAGGAACACAATCCATTTGTCCTTTATCTCCTCTGATTACTATGCTCTCATATCAATTTTCCTCAACCAACTTGCTCTTTATCACTTGCCATTTCCTTTGGAACTTGTCCCCATTCATCTTTAGTTGATCTTCTTCTTCTACCTCTGTGTCTTCAGTGTTACAACTCACTATATTTGTAGTGCTTGAATTTATTTTATCTTCACTCATCTTTAAAGGACACAAAACTATCCCAACTATGATCTTCTCATCGCCTTCAAGCCTTTCATGGCTTTCTACAACCCTCTCATCATTTGTCTCTTTATACACTTCCTCCTTCATTTTCTCAATTTTCAAGACCTCTTTGTTCTTAGGTCTTCCATCCTCACCTTCAACCCTTTGTTGCACCTTGTGCTCTTGCCCCAACAGTGGACAACACTCTTCTTCCCTTGTGGCTCAATTATGCCAAAGTTTCTTTTATTCAAGTAACTCACCTTCATTCTTCATGATCTCATCTTCTCTTCTTAGGATCTCTGTCCCAAGTACCTTCTTCTCACAATACTTTTTCTTAGCTTTATGTACCAGTGTACTTTTCATGGGTGTTTTCCCTAGAACACCATTAGCCTTTAATGAAAAAAATTCTACCCATCCTTTACCTTTGACACAATCTTCAAGCTTACCTTGCTCTCTCAAGGTCATTTCACTCTTGACCATTTATTTCTCATCATCCTTTACACACATCAACTTTGAATCTTCCTCTACTCTTGTTGTCTCAGTAATCTCTTCACATGTGATGGCTGCAACTTTGTATTTGTCTTCATCACATTCTCCATCCTCTTCTCATGCCTTCAAGGTATTTTCACCTCTGACCTTTACTTTCCTTGTTTCCCTTGTGTCTTCAAGCTGCTCTATTTTCCTCAATGCTTCTTCATGGTGTTTTACTCTCTCCATGGCATCTATGCTATGCTCCACTATTTTTTCCTTGTCCCCTTGTTCCTTTTGTTCTAGAAACTCTCCTTTTCCACACATGCCTATCCTCCTTTGTGTCCCTTCATCCTACAAACAACTCAAGGTATACCTTTTCCCATCCTTTTTAATTTCATACACATTAAGTCTTCCATCATGTATAGCAAACCTATCATATTGCCAAGCTCTACCTAGTATCATGTGACAATCTCTTATGGGCATAATATCACATAGTACAACATCTTTGTAAGGACCAATCTGAAATCTACAAATGCTTGCTCTCTAACCACACCATGTTGACTATCATTTACCCAATATGAATTGTAAGGTGATTCATAGATTATCCTTGTCAAATGTAACTTTTCAACCATTTCTTCTGAAAGAACATTATCCAATGAACCTGAATCAATCATTACTTTACATACCCTACCTTTGTATTTGCACTTGGTCTTGAAAATGGCATTCTTCATTTTTTCCTCTTTCTCATCCAACCTTCTAATGGCCATAATTCTTCTCCTTCAATCTTCAAGAGATCTACTTCCTCGCTCTTATACCACTTTGATGCAGACCCAAGAGGCCCAAAATCACTCAAGGTGTCAACTTGCCTTCAAGAGGCATCTAAAAAGATTAAAATATTTTTTCAAACCATTCAATTACAATCAAGTGGATATCAATCAATCTCCAAAGAAAAATCAAAAGATCTCTTCAAATTTCACCTTTCAAGCATGCTTTCCCTAGTAGCAGTGGTAACCCAGTTGTAGGGATTTTTCACCAATATTTTCCAAAACAATTGAAAAACTCAGAGATGATTAAGATACCATTTTGAAAATTATACAACATACATGAAAACCAATGTCAACTCCTTTGGACCAGATCAAAGATCCAATACACCTACCATAGAAAAGGCTAGTGGATTAGCCCACTTTTACAAAGAGAGTACCCTCTAACCTACACCAAACCATATAAAACCTTGGGGAAGTAATTAAAATTCCTACAAACCATTGAATCCACAATTATTTCACCATTATCATGCTTCTAACACACTACACCATGAAACCCTTGATTCTAGGCCCTCAAAAGCAGGGTTTATTGCAAATCATACCTCCAGGCCTCCCCAAACCTTTCCACATATTCAAACACTCTTGATTATGCCCACACAAGCTTAAAATATCATTACATAGGTTATTCCTTCCACAAAACTCATAAATCGCCGTTTAGTTACTAACTTTCATAAGGAAAATCACTCAACAGTAGGTGGAATGCCCTAAAAACTCATTTTTATACTCTCAAACCACCAACTTGCACCAAAACAAAGCAGTTTTAGAAAAATAGAGATATCTCACGCCTAACATAATGATTTTCAATAAAAATTGAATCATTTGAAATTAGACTTAATGCCCTACCATGCCATGCCAAACTTCAAACAAAATCTGAAGTTGTACAGACTGTTCCAGCCAGACAAAATTTAGGAAATGCAAGGGAAACGTGTATATTCAATACAAAACTAAAAAAATTCATTCATAATCTTCAAATATGTGTTTAAAATGATGGAATCAACTAAATATATCTTTAGTAACCTCCTCCAATGCCTATAACCACCTAACGACCTTTTTTTAAAAAAGTCTATTAACCCTCTACATTACAAATTATGCATTATTTACTAATGAAAACTCAATATTTGCAACTTAGACTCCCAAATCTCCTTCTAAAGACTCAAAACTATATTAAATGGCTCATGTGAACCTTATTACAACATTAATGGTCGCATGGACCTCACAAAATGATTCATTCTACAACTAACTCCTAGACCGACTTTCATATAGTGCATTTTGCAATTATATGTTTAGGTGCTCCTGCACCACAAAGTTGAATTTTATTTTTTCTTATTGAAATCATGCTTACATCAACCCTTGTTGGAGTTAGTTTTCTAGTATGAATAAAATGATTTCGTATTTACCTTAAACCTTGATGCCAACTCTATGTAGTTTTTCTCTTAGTCAAGGATCCTTTGCTTGTCATCCATTATGATGTCATTCTTACGTAATTCTTTTAGGAATTCATATATTTACCTTATACTAATATCATAGTAATTTTGTGTTGATGTCATTCCCAAAGAGTCAAAACAAACTCCCATACTTAAATTTTTTTCAATATTTTAGAATTAGAATTTTAGGATTTCCTTATTGGAATACCTTGTTAGGGGTTACTTTGAAGTCCAATTCTTATAAGATTAGTGTTTCATTTCTTTAAAAGTTTCACTTTTAGTATTTCCTTGCTAAAGTACCTTGCTAAGGATTTCTCTAAAGTTTGGCCCCAATATAATTAACATTTATTCCTTTTGGAGTCATAGAATTAAAATTATCTTAAGTATATTATTAGTGGTAAGCTTGAAATTTGATCCCAACATAGTAACAATGTCTTAGAGACCTTCAATTGGACCTCTTTCCTTTGGAATACCTATTTATTGGTACCCCTAATCCATGATCCTTGATACATTTTGGAGGCTTATTTCATTGGTTTATGTACGATATTTCTTAGTCTTATATTGATTATTTTGAATCAAGACTATGAATTTTAGACCTTATCCTTTTTCTTTCATAATAATCTAAGGTACCTAATTGGAAATTCAAATTAGGATTAAAATCAAGTAAAATTTTATTAAGTAGGTGTATTGATGATTCCCTATGTGCATGAACATTTTGATTCAAGAGAGCCAAGAACCTCAAAAATATATGAAGTATGTAAGTATAATGGATAATATTTGGCATCTAAAATGACTTATCCAAGGAACAACATAGAAGATACAAATCTTGGGAATTCGAATGTCCAATTTTTTTCAAAGAGTAAACTTGTAGAAGGAGAAATAACTTGCATGGAACAATGTATAGCCTAGACTAGTGTAAGTTTTTGCATTTATTATTTCTCAACAATCATCAAACTTGGTTTTGGATTGCACAAAATCATATGACCAACAAAAAAGAAAAGTGTTTGACCTTGTAGGCCAAATTATGCTAGATATCAATCCTAATATTTTTTAGAGAGTATTTGGAATCCCTATCTATACTAAGTTAAATAAGATTATCATGAAGGAATCTATGAGATATTACGAACAAAACATTACTCAAGAAGTAAATTTTGTAAATGACAACCTTTTACCAGATAAAATAAAATTGTCTATCAAAATTTCTAAAATTCTCATAAAAATTGAATTTCAAGAGGATTCTAAGGATGTTATCACTTTTTTGAGTAGAGTGTTTGGATTATCTAATGCAAAGGACTTTTATCCTTGGATGTGTTTTTTTATTATTCAAATTTATAGTAATAAAAGGATAGATTGGGCCACTCACATTAGTGACATACTACATGTGAAACTATCAAAGGTGATGGAGACCAATAATCTTCGTATGACATCCTATTTGGTATATCTTCTAGCTTTACAAAAAAAAAATTATCGTATGAACCAAGTAGGCATGCTCTAGCTTAGTGAGACTAAAGTTCATGACCATTATCCCTAGGTATAATTAAAATAAAGATGGAAGCACTATAATTTTTTTAATAATGATTCAATTTTTTTATTATCATATGTCTAGAAAATGACTATGTAAAGAGATTCTCTCTTGAGGAAACCAAAATTATAGAAGTATTGGGAAATTATTTTATCTAGTTTAATACTTTCTCCTACATCATAATAGGTTTCTTCCATAAAAAGCCTTACAAATTACCTAGATACCCAAGTGATAAAATTGTGTTGGAAATTTATAGGAATATAGTCAAGAGATACAAAAGATGATAACCATCAAGCATAAGGTGGGTTTCTATTCCCTATCAAAGTGGGTGAATACTCTTGCTCTAGCATCCAAAATTCCAAATTTGTATAAATAGAGATGCCTCATTTGACTATAAATTTTTAAAAGTTCTTGAGACAAATTTGACCCTATTACAAAAATTGGACTAGTTATTGGAGCATCCTTTCTACGTGTGCCTATGATTGAGGATTTTTGGGATAAATTCCTCCATCAACATGAGGTAAGAATAAGTAATTATTGTAGAATTTCCATTTCATTAATCAAAGGATGTGACTAGAAAAATTCCCAAAGACACTACATGAGGGTGGTAAGGTTCTATATATCCATCTTATAACAAGGATGAAGTATACAAATAGTTAATGGAAAGAGTAAATTAGTCAAAATATAAAGATCTATCCATGAAGAGTAGGAAAAAAGTGGTTATTGTTAAGATAAAGAAGTGTTTAAGGTATTTATATCTTAAGGATGACATCCACCCATAACATAAAGAGCCTAATTTAAACACATCAAAGAGGAAAGAACAAAGAGAATGTTCTACTACTATTTGTTGTGCAGTTTTCGCACACACGCCCCGCTAAAAGCAGGGACCCTCTTTTTCTCTCACTCTTGTTGTTTTGGCCATTTGATTTTGAGGATTTGCATTGTCTTGGCATGAGCTTAAGTGTTTATCTTGCTTGCCTAAGTGATCCCCCTAAGTTTCATATTGAAAATTCTAAGTTTTCGGCCAAGTTCGGGTTTTTGCACTGTTTCGGGATTTTCGGCCCCGTCCGGATTTTCCCGGATTTCATTCAAACTCCAGCTAAACGCGGTGGTTGGGGAATTTCTGGTCTTCACAAAATTCTGTGTGGGCCAAATTCTTCTAGAATTTCGTTGTCTCGTCGAGTTCTCGAAGTCCTCTAGCTTGTTTTGTTGGCTTCATTATTGCACCTTGGTTTGATCTCTGCGGCGAGTCTGGTTATTTTTAAGCGAATTTTGCACCATTTTCTCCCATCTTTTGTTGTGTATTGCTTTTTCATTTGGGATTTGGTGATTTGGGAATTTGGATTCATTGATTTGCTTGCTCGGGCATTTGGATTGTTTTCTGTTGTTGCCATGATCAATTTCCACTTCATCAAATGGTATGTACATGTTTCCTTGCTTGGAGTTTGAATTCCTGTGTGTTTGGGCATTTCGTGGCTTGCTTTGTGTGTTCATGGTTAAAATTTAGGGTTTCATGCCTAGGGCGTCCCCTTTGCATCTTAATTTTCTTTCAAATGAACCTAGGATTCAAAGAAGATCTATAGGAGGTTCAGGTTAAGCTGGTTTTGTGCCCAAGGTCCTCAAACTTGTGATCTTAGATCAATTTAAGTGAGATCATGTTAGATTGCCAATATTCGAGTTTTCCTTTAGCTTCAGGATTTTCCTGCGCTGGTGGATTTCTCTGAGTTTCCTTGCCCCTCCATTTTCCCAGAATGCGTTCAAAATCCAGAATCCTGCCTTCTTTGTGGATTTCCATCAATCCTGAATTTTCCCAGTTTCTCCTTCTTCCCCTCATTTTCCTAAAGTTTATGTAGTATCGTTATTTTTGTGGAATTTCGATCTGACCAGATTTTTCTAGATTTTTTGGGAAGCATTGTGGAACTTGGATGAAATGGATGATTTTAATGATAAATTCTTATCATTTCATGCTTTTAACTGATGAATTACACAATTTTTATGCATCCTTTATTCATTTTTAATGATCTTTGGTTGATTTTGTGCCTTCTTTGGGAAAATTCACCTAGCCTAGATTTCCCCAAAATTCCTTTCTGGCCTGGATTCTACGATTGGCTTGAAATCCCGAACTGTGTAGATAGCGATTTAACGATGTTTCTAGGTTCATTTCGATCTTTACTCGGATTTGTTTGAATGATGAATATGTTATTTGTGATGGGATAATTTTGATCTTCATGTTATAATAGATATTAATGGTGGTTTTTTATGAGTGCAGGCTGAATTTAACTAGGTCGTCAAGGAATTTTTGGAGATGAAATTAATTCGATTAAAGGAGAAGTTCAAGTACTGGTTACTCCACCCCTTGGCCGACTTGGTGACGTGTGCTTAGGATAAGAATGGAAGGAAGCAATTAATATCGGGTTGCATTGAAACTTGTGCATTGGTTCGAATTGCATTGAAGATCCCAGGCTGTCTTGGATTGAGTTCAAGCATTTAATGCTAATTTCTTTTATTTTGAATTCTCCTTGGGCCGACCTATTTTATGGCCATTTATTATTGTAAACATTAGTTGGGCCAACTTGTTTGTGGCTATTTTATGATTGTAAATCCCAGCTGGGCCGACATGCTTTGGAGGTTCCTATAAATTGGGAATTTCACCTCATTTGTAAGAGATAGAATAGAGATATAGAATAGACAAATAGAATAAAAAGACAGATAGTTCTTAGAGATAGTTAAGCAGTAGAGAAGAGGTAGAAATTAGGTCATTCTGAGCAAGTGTTGTAACAGAACATTGGAATTGTTGCTGAAATTCGGTGATTCAATACAATTGAAGACATTGTCATTTTTCTGGTGATCCCTTTTGTGTTGACTTATCTTTCATGGTTCTTATGATTCTATCTTTAAAATTTCTCAAAGTTAATAGATGTATGTTAGATCTGATTCAATGTTGTTTATGATTTAATGATTGAAGTGTTTGCAACAATCTTTGGTCCATACTTTTTACAGCTAGCTAATTGTTAGTTGCCTTGTAAAGTTATCTTGGACCTTTATATTCATTGTGCTTAGTTCAATTGTGGAGATTTATTCATTTCCATTTCAATTGGGTTGTCTTGGATGAATGTTCATGATTTGAAAATCTTAATACCTTAGAAGATTGCACTATTTCTGTGAGATTGCAGGTTCATCTGGGTTACAAGAATTAGTTTATGAGGGACTGGTCCATTTCAAGTATTTCATCATTTGCATTGTTAATCTTAGGAGTAGTTAAATTTAGATATCTCTCTGAAACCCTAATCTTTTGTTATTTCTTTATTGTCTGGGTTAGATTTAGGATTGAAGTATCATTACATTGCTAGATCTAATAAGTTAAATATTCAGTATTTGCTTGTAGTAAGGTCCCTTTGTGATTACCAACATTTTCACATTTATCACTGAGTTGTTTATGCATTGTCAAGACCTGACATTAGAGACCTTGGGGTTATCTCTTGAGGCTTTTTGATAGAGATTTACCTTTCAAGAGAGATAGGACTTCATATTCTATTTGAGTTGTTGCTATGTAGAAAACATCATCAACACTATTTAGCAAAGATAGGTTAATAAAAGAAGAATAAAGGCATCTCCAAAAAGGGATATGGTAGAGGAAGAGGAAGAGCCTATTGAGACTTGTATTATTTATCTTTACAAAGAAGATAATGTGCCAATTATTTTCTGGATGTTGAGATGAGGACCCAAGCAACATCTTAGTTTTTGCTCACTCTAGTTCTTTCTCCAACATATTCTCCTAATCTTTCCCTATTTCCATTAAACCTAGTTTATTCTCCTTCAGAAGTTGAGAAAATTGTTGATAATGATAGTCTATTCATAGAAAAGTGATAGGATGAAATTTCTCATAAAATTACTTAGGCCCTTGCTAAAGTTTAAGAAGAGGAGAATATAGGTAACACTTTATCTTTTGAGGGTTCATGTAATCCAACTCAACTTCTTTCACGTTCACCTCCTTCTCATATAGGTCATATATTAGGAATAGTTCCCAATACTCCCCTAATTCCTTCTATTGCATCACCTCCAAGTGTACCATCACAACCCTCTATGGTTGAAATAGGTGAAACTCCTAAGGATGTTGATATGCCAACATCACTAAATTACACTATTCATAAAAGGTAGGAGTACATATGACTAAGGAAATTTATAAGATATGTAATAATTTCAAACCCAATCAAAGAAAAAAAAGCTAAAACACTATACCCAACATTTATAAGCTAGTGCACTGGATGAGATTGAATAATCGATAGATCAAGAGCTCATTTAATTATAAGATCACTTGACCCCTTTAAAGAAAATATATGTTTTATCAATTGAGGAGATACTAAAAAGAATGTAATACTACTTGATAACCTAGATGTGCATTTAGAATGAATATACTAAAGGTGTGTAAGAATAAATTAGCTAATAGAAAAGATACTATAGTTGGGATAATGGCTAAAATAGAGGGGTCCATCAAAGTCATCCCTTGGACCTTTTGGGAGGGCCCTAATAAGAAATTTTCTCCTATTAAATTATTAATGAGTTTATTGAAATTATATGAGGGCATATTAATGAGGATTTGATCAACAAATTGATGAGAATAAAAGGAAACTTCAATATATTTCAAGAAAGAATTCTCAAAATTAGGGAGATGGTCGGTTTGGTTAAAAATATCCTCATGGATAAGAATATAAAGGTTTAGTATACAAATTCCTCTCATTCCAATCATATTGTGAAAGGTTTAGTATACAAATAATTTATAAAGGTGAATTGAATCATAGCCACGGATTAGATGTTGACTCATTTGTTCTTCAATGTTCTTGGATCTTATTATTTGGTTCCTCTTTTTAAGTTTTATTTGGTTAGTGAGAATTTATGGTAGAATTTCAAGTGGTGGGTAGTTAGAGGATCTAATTCAAGGGATTAGCTATCTTGTTTATGTTTTGCAAGGAATAGTTTAGGTACTTGGGAGAAGATATAAAATGAGCCTTTAGTGGCTATTTCAAGGGTTACTACTTTTGAGAATCTTATGAACTAATTTTTTTTAGTGTGGAAATCCTATTGAAACTTGTAATGTGTATTTTAAAATTTATCAAAATATTATGTACCCATGGTTGTTGAATGTTCTTCTCATTGGAGATGATGTGTTATGATATAATTCACTTAAGTTAAAAGAGTTGGTGAGATATATTATTATATTTTTTTAAGGCTATGTATAAAATATATACATGGAATATGGTTATTTTGGTATATTTAACTTGAATGTATTCATATGTGTTTTAAGCTCCCTAGAATCCATTAATAGTATTGTAATGATTATTTGAAACTAATTATTACAATATAGGTTATTTGGAATTCAACAAATTGGGTAGAGTTGGGGAATACAACACAACATATCATTGTCTTGATTATTGATTAATTTTTGTATCCATTCTTATCTAAAACCCCTTAACTTTTTTTTTATTATTCAATGTGATAGATTTAGTAGTAGATTATAGGTTATAAAGAAATTTTGTTAGTTTAGAATGGAGATAGAATAGGAAAAGTTATGAAAGATATTAAGAATTTATTTATTATACAATTAGAGTTAAAACTTTAGAGGTAATGATTTATTTAGTGTCGCATCATAAATTGTCACACTTGACAATTTCACACTATGTTTTGCTCCCCTTAAATTATTGAACCTAATTGGGTCCCTAATTTCCTAAATTATGCATTCTATAGACCATTTATACCACTTTTCGAGAAATTGCAAGCATTGAACAAATGCAAGTAATTAATGTTGTCACCAATACATTGTTTCCTAGAAAATAGGGCCAAGACCCATGCGCCCATGGGTGTATGGGTCCCCCTATTCTATAAGGGACCAATTTTTAATATGTTAGAGTGGCTATTTTAACATTCAAATTTCAAATTTCAACTGTTGGCTATCAAGATTTAATTCTTGAGAAATTAGCATAAGTGCATATAAATACCTAGTTGTTGCATCATTTGAACATTAACAAGAGCTATCTAGAAGAATATTGAAAAAATTATAATCAAGAGCAAGTCAAGAGCAACATTTCAGATTGTAGCAATTCAAGATCCTAACATCATGACCTCATGTGAGTTCATGTTATCACTATTTTGTGAAGGCTAACACTTTTGTAGGTCTCCAAAGCATTTAATCAAACCCAACAAGAAATATCAAGGCTTTGAAGTGGTGTGCATGACTTCAGTCCTTCAAGGAATCCATTGAAGGGTGGTGAGTTGCAACACTTTGTTATTTCATCATTTATTCCTTTCCCTTATCATTTTATCATTGAAATTGCTATTGTGGAAGTGGAAACACTTACATGGGGTTTGACTGAGGAAAACCTCTAAAATGGTCCAACATTTCCTCTCTGTTTGAATGTGTATATTTTAGGTTTGAAGAGGATTGAAGAGAGATTGAAGAAAAAATGTTTATAATTCTTGCATTCAAAGCCCTACATCTTGTCAAGACATGAAAAATCACCTACAACATTATTCGACAACTCTGCAACTGGAAATCAAAATCCCAAATCTATCATCAAAGGACCCCAAAAGTAGAGTAGGATACCCTATCAGAGACCCATATTCCCCTAGGTGTCCCAATCCTATGCATACCAGAACCAAATTTTCAAGATAGGTACATAGTCTCTTGCATTTTCTAGATCTACGTGTAATTTACTATTTCAGTCTGCCATTTGTCAGGATCTTACATTTTTCATATTAGTTCATATAGTCTAATTAGGTTAATCGTAACAAATCATTTCCAATCTATTTCTAAGACTCAAAAGGATAAAATATAGGCCTGATTGACTCACCTTTATAGTTGAAATTCAATCTATTTTCCTTGTTGATTTGTATCCTAATGAAGCCCTAGGAAAAGGTGGAATTAACTTTAGGTTTTATACACTAAACCTAGACATCTCTCTCTTTTTCTATGTTTCATTTTGGTAAACCTGACCTATTAACATTACATACCTTCTAAAATTGCATTATAGATTTAAGTTTTGCATTGCACTCTTTTGAATCTTTCATTTAGGGTTTTCACTTTTGCATCATAAAAGATATAAAAATTCAAAAAATTGTGTATCACATGGAATCATAGGTTGCAATAAGATTAGTTTTAGTCACTTAGATCAGATGTACATTAAAAATTATATTCATAATTGTCATTTACATTGTTACACATTAGTATTTGCATCATATTGTCTTAATTTGAGAAAATTCTAGGAAAATTCTCAATTACAAACCTATTTGCAAACAAAAATAGAACCTCAATACAACATAATAAACAATCAAAATTTGAATATTCAAAACCCCTATCAAGGACTCAAATTTCTCTGGGTGCCTCTATCATTGTATAGTTGAATCAACAAAAAATTTCACAAATTTATGTCTTTGTCTTCTTAATCATTGGTGCTTGTAGATCTCTGTTTTGGAATTCATAATTACATATTTTTAGGTATAGTTCATAAAGGTGAAATAAATTGCATTGTTGGGTTTCAAATTTTTATTTAAAAATCTTCATTTCCAGGTCTTTGCATCTTAAAATCAGCCAATTTATGCATTTTAGATCACAAGATTGTGCATTCAGAATTATCATTTCTTGTTCACATATTGTTACATACTTGCATTAGCATAAGGTAAGCAAAATCTAGAAAAATATTCACTATTCAAACTATTTGCAACCAAATTTGGAAACCTTAAACAAAGTCACACTTAGCCATATTTTGAGTTTATAAAAAACTAGACTAGGACTCAAATGCCCTTGGGTGGCCTTATCCTCTTTCTGTTGACTGAACCAATTTTTGTACAAATCGATATTGTGATATTCATTGTATGATTTTTGTTTCTGCCTATTTTTCTATGTTTGTGTTGGTTTACTATTCACCTTGACTAGACTTAGTGTTTTGAAACTCATATGATCTTCATGACTTGGTGTCTTATTTCCAATAATTCAGTGAGACATAGTTCTAGACTTATGGCATCCTACACTATTGTTACATTCGTTGTGGATCTCGAGTCTTCAAAATATTTCATGCAAATTGTTGTCAATATTCAACCCATTTTGGACTCTATCCCTGAGGTTCCTATACCACTGACAACCTTACAAAAACCCATTTTCACATATGTTGAAACTATGGTTTCCCATGTTCTTAAAGAAAAACTAAAAAAATTGGACAAGGACTTAGAAAGACATCACAAATTTTTTAGTACTAAATACTTTTCCTATACAATAGTTCTTATAATTGAAAACTTAAGGAAATTGATTAATGATGATCAAAGATTAGAGGTTTTGCATAGCCTAGCTATAAAATTGATAATAATGTACCTACAATGGCTAGTTGCACTCAATCTTTGGGATCTAATCAAAGTCAAGGAGGAGGTCAAGTCTCCCTCCCTACATACACAAATCCAACTATTTCTTCCACAATACAACAAAGCATTGGTATAAATCCAAGAATAGGCCTTTCCACTACAAATCCTTATGGTTTTGGATCTTCCCATTTCACACCCCAAGTTTCATCCCCTCTCATAAATTTGTAATATAGTAGCCAACCCAACATATACACGCTTCCACCATCTTCACCACATTCCTAAAACATGTCAACCAATGATTCCATCATCAACCAAATTATTCAGAATGTAACCCCACTTCAAAAACAAATATCAACCTTGAACCAAAACCAAAATGTACAATCATCACAATATGTCAAAAGGAGCCCATTGTCACTTGAAATATTAAAATCACCAATGCCACAAAACATAAAGAGACCTCGGTTTGACAAATACAATGGTAAGGGAGACCCTAGCAATCATATATCAGCATATACAGCCTTGTGTAGTGACTTTATTTTTTAGGATAAACTCTTGGCTAAACTCTTTCCTAGGTCATTGAATGAAATGGATTTGGAATAGTTTTTGTTCATTGTCGAATACTTCAATCCACTCATTCAATAATATTTTTTATGCATTCCTCAATTATTTCCAAGTAAACATTGGCCCTAAGATTAACATAATTGATTTAATGTGATGTAAACAAAATGAAAATGAAAAGGTCACATACTTCATAAGCCGCTATAATTTGCTTTATTCATAGATCAATCTTACTCTTCTCGATATGGATGTCCAAAGAGTGTTCATTGAAAAATTACAACCTAACATAAGGGATAGAATCTTATTGATAAAATTTTTATCCTTCATATATTGATGTATGAAACTTCATAATTATTAGAATTCAATTAGTTAGTATGAAGAGATATCTTCATCGAATCCTATTGAGAAGTCTAAATCTGTACCTCAAAATAACTATCAACCATTCAAGAAACAAAACAAGAAATTTATCAAGTTTCATACACCTCAAACAACCAACCACATTGAACCTCAAGTTACTGCCATAAGTTCAAAATGTACCAATTTAGACTAAAAGATAAACAATTTACCAAGTTACCTGATACCCTCCATTAAATCATGTTGTAACTTTTGAGTAAGAACTTAGTTCGATTGCCTCATGTTAGACCTATGGAAAAACCAAACCTTTACCCCCAAAGCTACAATCCAAATTACTATTGTCAATATCATTGTAAAAGTGGACATGATATAGAATGATGCATGTGTCTTAAATTTCAAGTTCAAAACCTCATTGATTCTAATCACATCTAGTTGGGTGGTATTAACAATGAAGGGAATGCATCTATTACCCTGCCTAACCAAAACTTTCAAATTTTTACCAATCCTATGCCAAACCATTCATCCAACTTTGTACAAGCTTGTGATGTTAAGAATGATGAGATGAATATTGATAAGACTGATGATATGAGTGATGATATGAATGATGAGAAGTACAATAATGATAAGAAGAAAGTAGATATCATGGATGATTTAATAGATGTTCAACCTCATAAGGGACAAACCACTATGTTACCCAACATTGCTTTCACCAATAGTGATGTATCCTAACATGCACCAGATGGTCCTCTCTACATTTCCAGTCATATCAATGAAAAACCTGTACAAGGCATACTCATTGATCCCATGTATGTAGAGAATGTGATCACTAAGAAATTATTGTTTATGCAAGATCTTTATCAAGGTTCTTATCAACAATCGAAAGCTTGTTGGAAACTCATGATGGTTTTTCTTTCCCTACGATAGGTTTGATCACTCTTCCTCTTAAAGTTGGGCCAAAAAAATTATATGTATCATTCTCCATCATCCAGACGTTAGAACAATTCCATGTGAATCTAGGCTATGTATGGTTACACTCCATGAATGTCATCTTTTTAGTTATTCAAAAATGCATAAAGTTCCCCTTTGAAAATGAGATATTTGAAATGCATCATAGTGTGTTTAATAATTTTTCTTCCTATGGGAAATTTTCATTAGATTTCTTTTGTCCTCAAACTATGGAACCTATAAAGCCTCGTGAAGATTTAATTTCCCAGTCATACCAAAAATTTAAGTCAAAGTGCATAACAAAGTTATCCCTTAGCAATATTCTTGAGAATGATAGAACAATGGTTATTCTTCCTCCCCCACCTGTTATGGATGAGCCCATACCTAGAGCCAAGATCCTTCCAACTAACCAAGGTAAGTATCCTACAATTCCTCCAACCATCTATAAAAGACCAAGAGACAATATGGTGCAGTCAAGGATGGAGGGTCTAGGAATAGGACTGTCCAACCTTGCAACAAGAGTAAACACAATGGAAACTCAAATAATTGGAATAACAATCCCACATGGGTATATAGATAATGATCAATTATTCATAGGAAACATGCCCTACCTTCTGGCTTACAAATTATAGAATGATATGGCGCTAAGCCTAGAAATACAGTACAGGTTGAAGCCCTTATCTCCAATATCTTCCTACTTCTCTATCACTACCATCACTATTGCCTAATGCAACTAAACAATGCTTATACATATCAATTCCCAGCTTTGGAAAAGGTCTACGTTAGCCTAAAAAGTTCCCAAAACCTCGAAGTTGATGAAACGTGTGAAGGTTGGCCAAAACATATGATTCTCCTTTGATCCATGGATAAACATGACGTGGATCGGAACGAAGGTTCCTTGATGGATGTGAATTCTTATGAAATGGTTTCCTAAGCTCCACAAGTCATGGAATAGGTTCGTACACTTGAAAGCCAAGACTGGTTTATGAATGCTCTCTATCTAATTATAGTTGATATTCTATTAGTGATATCTCCGTACTAGGATCTCCAAAACACTTGAATTCTAGATATGATGTAGTTGTTGCAATGAAAATCATATACCCTATACAACAAGCTCTGATGTTACAATGCAGTATGAAATACTGAGACTAGGTCCTAATAGTTAACAACTGAAATGCGAGAAAACATGAATGAAAATATATTTTTGGTTGATGCAAGATTGCTTGCAACCTAGGATGCTCCTGCATCAGACACTTGAGGTTGAGGAAAAGTGAGCCTCTCACTTTCCTAGGCCTAGAGGAAAACCAATGCGGTCGAGCTTAGCCTAAGAAATCCATGATGAATCTTCCTCTAGTCTTCCTTTCCATCTTACTAAATATTCCTTGTATTACCTTCCTTCGGTACTACATCCAACTCTGCTATCTAAAATTTCCTCAATTTCCTCTAGATGATGTTTTATCTTGTCTAGAAAACCAACTTCTTTGTCCTTAGGTGACTCTCCATGATACTAGTATAGGTCTGCAATGTTGAATATAGGTGATATGCCAAATTCCTCCAGTAGCTCCACTTCATATGCATTTCCAAAATCAAACTTCTTGATGATCTTACAAGGTCCAAACTTCTTCATCTTCAACTTATTATATGTCCCAACTGGAAATCTCTCTTTTCCCAGATATACCATTACTTCCTTTCCTATTCCAAACTCCTCATGTCTTCTCTTCTCATATTCTTTCTCCTTGTATGTATTGTTCATCTTCTCTAGATGCTCCTTAACTTGAGTATGAATTTTTTCCATGAATCCTAAAAATTATTTTGCCTCCAAACTCCTTTTATTCTCCATACTGATATATCTTAATTTTGCTACTCCTCTGGGTTGTTGTCTTGTCACAATTTCAAATGGTGTCTTCCATGTACTTCAGTTTATTGAATTGTATGCAATTTTTTCTTGTGGTAGTATTAAGTCCCAATTTCCTACTTTACCTGTAGTCAAACACCTCGACAAGTTCCCAAAACTCCTATTTACCACTTATGTTTGTCCATCTATTTGTGGGTGAAATATTGAACTATACTTCAAATTTGTCTTCATCTTCTTCCACAGTGTTTTCCAGAAATATCCAATGAATCGAGTGTCTCTGTCTGATACTATACTCTTTGGTAGTCCATGTAATCTCACAATCTCTTTGAAAAATAGGTCTGCAACATGTACTGCATCATCGATTTTCTTACAAGGTATGAAATGTGCCATCTTAGAAAATCTATCCACAACCACAAATATAGAGTCAAATTATCTCAGTGTCTTAGGTAATCCCAAGAAAAAATCCATGCTAATGTCTTCCCATGGTCTCTCCAGTACTATAAATGGCATATACATTCTAGTGTTTTGACTATTTCCTTTTGCAACATGAGAAATCCTGCAACTTTGAACATATTTCCTGACATCCTTATACAACTGCGACCAAAAATAGTTCTCACTCACCAATGCTACGGTCTTATCAATTCCAAAATTTCCTTCTAATCCTTTGCAATGCTTTTCCTTGATCAAATTCTCTCTCATTGAACTTCTAGGGATATATAACTGATTGTTCTTGAATAACATACCTTCCTGAATAAAATAATCCATCCATTTCCTTCTATTTGTCTCTATAGGTTCCTTGCAAGCCTTCCATGCCTCTACAAAATCAATGGAATCCTTATACATATGCTTCAGTTCTTCAAAACCTAATACTTCAATTCTCATCTCTATCAACAAACTTCTTCTCCTACTCAATGCATCTACAACCTTGTTTTACTTTCCACTTTGATGCTTCAACACAAATGTGTAACTCTGCAAGAACTCTACCAATCTCATATGTCTCTAGTTCAACTTCCCTTGACTATTCAAATATTGTAAAGCTTGATGATCCGTATACAACAAAAATCCCTTAGGTAACAAGTAATGTCTCCACTTCTTCAAGGCTTGTATGATTGCATAGAATTCCTGATCATAAACCAAATATTTTCTCCTAGCATCATTCAATTTTTCACTAAAGAGGGTTACGGGTCTCCCTTCTTGACTTAACACAGCTCCTATTGCACTTCCACTAGCATCACAAATCCACTTGGAATACCTTATCAAATTCTGGTAGTGCTAACATAGGTTGTTCTATCACCTTTTGCTTCAAAAACTCAAAACTTTTATGTACTCTTGATGTCCACTTGAATTCCTTTCAGTCACCCCTCATTGTCTCTGTCATAGGTGTGCAAATACTACTAAAATTTCTGATGAACTTCCAATAAAAACTTGCTATTCCATGAAATGATCTTACCTCTCCAATGTTCACAGGTGTAGGTCATTCAACTATTTCTCTAACCTTCTAAGGTTCCATCTTCAATCCTTCTGTAGATATCACAAAACCCAAATATACTAGTTCTTCCTTCATGAAGCTACACTTCTTGATGTTTATCAAAAACTTCTCTTCCCTTGGCCTCTAAAATACTTGTCTGATGTGCTCCAAATGTTCTTCCTTAGTCTTACTGAAAATTAGAATATCATCCAAATAAAAAATGGCAAACTTGCCCAAGAATTTCTTGAAGACTTCATTCCTCAGCCTCATAAATGTACTAGGTGCATTAGTTAGTCCAAATGGCATGACCAACCACTCATATAATCCCTCATTTATCTTGAAAGTAGCCTTCCATTCATCTCCCTCTTTGATCTTGATCTAATTGTATCCACTCTTTAGGTCTATCTTGGTGAATACTTTGCTCAACTCAAACTTTTCATGATGTCATCCATCCTAGGCAATGGGAATCTATACTTCACAGTAATCTTATTGGTAGCTATTGAACTATACACATCCTCCATTCCCCATCTTTCTTATGTGCAAGTACATCCAATACGACACATGGGCTCATACTTTCTCTAATCAATCCTTTCTTTAGTAGTTCTTATATCTATCTGTTTAGCTCTACATTCTCTGCTAGTGTCATTTGGTGTGCAACTTTGTTTGGAAAACTAGCTCCTAGAATAAGATCTATATGATGACTAATACTTTGTATTGGTGGTAATAAATCGAGCACATTCTTTAATACAAGATCTTGGTTCTCTATCAATAGTTCAATGACTCCCTTCTCCAGTGATTCTTCTTCTCTTGAGGTGATTCTCTTTGCATCCAGGGATCCACACTTCCCTGGAATCAAAGAAAAACACATGTTTTTATGTCTCAATCCATCCAATAATTTCCTTCCATCTACCAAATTGATTCTAGTTGTACCACATACTTCACTTTCAGGTTCATCTTCCAAATGTGTCAAGGGGATTCTCTTTCCATTAGACGTTCTGGTATAGGTATTCTTTCTCCTATCATGTATAACTTTCTTATCATATTGCCAAGGTCTACCCAACAACATATGCCATACATCCATCGGTATAATATCACATAGTACTTCATCAAGATATGATTCTATACAAAATTTTACTAAACATTTCTCACTTACTAGTATCTTGTACTCATCTTGAATCCAAGCTATCCTACAAGGCTTTAGATGTTTTCTTCTTTCCAAATTCAACTTTGTCACCATTTCCTCAGAAATAAGGTTATCTGTGCTACCACTATCAATGATAACTTTGCAACACTTACCTCTTGCTTTGCATCTAGTCCGAAACAAACTTTTCCTCTGCGTTACTTCCTTGGGTACTTCTTTCTCTTGGAACAATGCTCTCCTCATAAATAATGATTCTCCCTTCTTAGGACTTCCTCTAGAACTTGGTGATTCCACTAGTTCTTCCTTTGCATATCTAGTTCTTGCATGATTTTCAATCTTCTTATTTTCTTGGTGACACTCAAATGCTCTATGTCCTTCTCCTTCACACTTAAAATAGGTTCCTTTGAAATTTATCTTATCATATCCTTTCTCATCTCTCTGGTAACCATCACTAGGGTAAGAATTGTAGCCTCCTCTATTGTGGCGATAAGAATTTCTGTCATCTCTCCCTTTTATGGTATGAATTGGAGTCCCTCTCTTCCTTGCGGTATGAATCTTTGTCCTTGTTTTGCTCTACATATGGTTTTTCTACTCCAAAATGTGACCTTCTTTTCTGAAATCTAACTCCTCTTCCTCTCTGCCTTTGTTCATGTCTTTTGTTTAGCTTGTCCTCAATCTTTAATGCAAACTGATATGCTTCCTCTACCGAATTCATCCTTACTAGACTCAACACTTCTTGAATGTTCATTCTCAGCCCATTGATATATCTTGCCACTTTCTCCTTGCTTGCTTCATTATGTCTAGTCCTGATGATGATCTTATGAAATTACTCAGTGTATTCCTTCACATTATTTTCCTTCTATCTCAAGTTTTGCAATCTCTTCACCGACTCCAACTCATGGTCCGCAGGTATAAACTAGTTCTTCAATTTTGTCACCATTCAATCTCATTTCACAATCTTCTCTTTACCTTTTTTGTTTCTCTCCAATTGAACTTCCTTCCACCATATTGTAGCATGCCCTTTCAATTTAGTCCTTACAAATCTCACTCTCTTTGGATCTTCAATTTCTTCATATTCAAAGTATTCTTAAATGTCATTTATCCAATCAATCAACTCCTCAGGATTTAGGTTATCAGTATAGTTTAAAATATCCATTCTAGGTCGCTTTCCTATTTTTAAAATAGCCTTCAACATCTTCATCTGATCTGATTCTTCCTCTTTTGGGGTTTCTTTAGTTAGGTCTACAACTTAAAATTCATCATTAGGTCTACGTTTTAAGCATTTTCTTCTATCTTCTTCAACAAAATCCAATCTCGCTTTCATTGTTTGCATCATTTCCATCATATCATCCATCTTTCCAACAACATTAATAGTAGTATGAATTCTCCTTGGTGGCATCTCTTCCTAGGATCTTGTGCAACTACCTCAAGTTGGAAATCTGGCTACAGGGTTGCAACTACCTCACAATCAACAATCTGCTAACAAACACAAGTAGGATGCCTCAATTTAATGATCTTTTCACACAAAGATTTTATGGAATGCCTTGCTCAACTTTGCTCTCCTCTCCCAAGGTCTGAAAACTTGCTCTAATACTGCTTGGTGCAGTCAAGGATGGAGGGTCTAAGAATAGGACTGTCCAACCTTGCAACAAGAGTAAACACAATGGAAACTCAAAGAATTGGAATAATAATCCCATATGGATATATAGATAATGATCAATTATTCACAGGAAGCATGCCCTGCCTTTTGACTTACAAATTACAAAATGATATGGCACTAAGCCCAGAAATACAATGCAGTTCAAAGCCCTTATCTCCAATATCTTCCTGCTTCTCTATCACTACCATCACTATTGCCTAATGCTACTACACAATGCTTATATATATCAATTCCCAACTTCGAAAAAGGTTTGTGTTGGCCTTAAGAGGTCCCAAAACCTCGAAGTTGATGAAACGTGTGAAGGTTGACCAAAACATATGATTCTCCTTTCATCCATGGATAAACATGATGTAGATCAGAACGAAGGTTCCTCGATGGATGTGCATCATTATGAAATGGTTTCTTGAGCACCGCAAGTCATGGAATAGGTTTGCACACTCGAAAGCCAAGACTGGTCTGTGAATGATCTCTATCCAATTATAGTTGATATTCTGTTGGCGATATTTTCATATTGGGATCTCCAAAACACTTGAATTTTGGATATGATTTAGATGTTGCAATGAAGATCATATATCCTGCTATGTGCGCTTTGATGTTACAATGCGGTATAATGTGGTATGAAATATTGAGACTGGGTCCTGACAGTTAACTACTAAAATGCAAGAAAACATGAATGCAAATATTTTTTGGTTGATGCAAGATTGCTTGCAACCTGGGATGTTCCTACATCACAATAAGATGATTCCTTTTATTCCTCCAAAGATAAAACATGTGTATAGACCTAAAGAGATATTGGTTTCCCAACCCTTAGTGGTTCCTTCAATTCATCCGTTACAGAAAGAAAATGAGCCAATGATCGAGAAACTAGCTCCTACCCCATCACAAATTGAAAATTATGTAAGAAGAAACTGAAATGATAAAGAGCATAGGAATAGGCGTCATTTCATCACTCATCAATTGCAAGAAAAGAATAAAATAGTGCATGATAATGTAACACCTATGAAAAAATTCAAGAAGAATTATAGCTTTCATCAAAACAAGACATAAAACCTCCCATTTTCATTAATTTAGATGATGAAGAGGAAATTTCTAAAATTGATGAAGAGGTGCATAATGAGCTTAATGTCTTATTTCAAAGCAAATGAATTAAATACATGGGGGATATCATGATGATCCTCCTAATGAGAGTGACCCATCACATGTTGAACTTGGAGATTCTCCTAGTACAAATCTTGTTATAGTCCCTTTAGCTAGTTTTCCACCTTGCCTATATGATGAACAAGATTGGGATGTAGACGACTTGCATTAGGTCAGCTCACATGTGCAATACTCTTTTATGTTTGTCTTATGTGTTCTTTTTGTTTGCTTCCATGTGATGTGATCTCACATGTTGTGTTTCTTGGTGTGTCTTAGTGTTTATAATTTTTCTTTGGAAGACCCTTATTGCTTCATCGGTGCAAGGATACAAAGGAAACAAGTGTCTCATGACATTATTATATTTTTATCTTCATTCTTCTATATGTCATAAATTTTTTATTTTACTTTTGTCTTGTGTTTTCTTTTTGGGGATGATGCAAAGTGTTGAGGCATTTAGGTCTCTTCTATTTTGACCCAAAAGTTTTTTTATCTTCTCTCTATGTTTCATTTCTTCATTTTGTTCATTGTTCCACAAGTATTTGGGAAATGATGTCATTTTTGAGCTCTATTATATTACTATAGAAAATATGTATACTAACCCTAGATCTATGGATCCCTCCAGTGTTCATTTCTATTTTTATTGTAGTATTGTATTTGGGGGAAACCCCTTCTCATGATGTAGCTTTATTTGGAAGCATATAACTGGAATATGGCTTTCCAAATAAGATCTTGTGACCTTTTATCACTTGAAATTTATCCATTTTTCTAACTTCAATTAATTTCTCACAGCATGGTGTTTGGCAATTTCCTTAAGGTGGGGGCATATATTGGTATTATTTTTCTTCACTTTATTCATAGGTGTTGGACTCAGTGGTGTGTTGACATTGACATTTCTTTGCTTCACTTCGTTGATAGGCGTTGAACTTAATGTTGTGTTGGCATAGTATTTTAACTATTTTTTAGCACCTTATTAGGGTTATTGGGGAGTATAACTCTTGGTATGGTTGTCATGGGTAGACACCTACTGAAAAGTGGTCCTCACTAGACCTAGTGTGTTTCTCATTTTTCTACCTTGTGTTGAGGTCTCATCTAGTTAATATCAGACTTCACTAGCTCATGTACCTACCTATTTGTGGTTCATCTAGAAAATATCAGAATTTTTTATGGTGTGAGTCATGGATGCCTCTAGTGTAGGTCCTAGCATAACACAATTTTTTGGTCCATACCCCTCTTTTACATTTCATGTTGACATTGTATGTTAGTGTATGTTGTCTTGTTACATTTCACACAAATGTGCATTCTTTTGTGCTTATGCTGGTTTTCCATAGAATCTTGGATCATGGGGCTTGATCACCTCCCTTGATCCTTAGTCATCCTATCTCTTCAACATTCGAACAATTGAACCCCTCTTGACATAAATTTTCTAATTTAGTGTGAGTTTGAGTGTAAGTTCATGCTCTCACTAAAGTAGGGGCTAAATGTAGCATCATAAATTGTCACCCTTAACAATTTCACACTATATTTTTCTCACCCTAAATTATTGAGCCTAATTGGGTCCCTAATTTCCTAAAGTATGCATTCTATATCCCATTTTTATCACTTTCTGAGAAATTGTAAGCATTGAACAAATACAAGTAATTAATGTTTTTCCCCTAATACATTGTGTCTTGTAAAATAGGGCCAGGATCCATATGCCCATGGGCATATGGGTCCCCCTATTTTGTCAGGGACTAATTTTTAATATGTCTAAGTGGCCATTTTAACATTCAAATTTTAAATTTCAAATGCCAACTATTGGGACTTAATTCTTAGTAAATTAGCATAATTGCATATGAATACCTAGTTATTGCATCATTTGAACATTAACAAGAGCTATCTACAAAACTATTAGAAAAATTATGATCAAGAGCAAGTCAAGAGAAAAATTTGAGAGCATCATTGTAGCAATTCAAGATCCTAACATCATGTCAAATCTTATGTGAGTTCATTCCATCATTGTTTTACAGTGAATGCTAACACTTTTGTAGGTCTCCAAAGCATTCAAGAAAATCAAACAAGAAATATGAAGACCTTGAGGTGATGTGCACAACTTCAATTCTTGAAGGAATCCATTGAAGGGTGGTGAGTTTCAACACTTTGTGATTTCATCATTCCTTCCTTTCCATTATCATTTTATCATTGACATTTCCATTATGGAAGCAGAAACACTTACACGAGGTTTGATTGAGGCAAGCCCTTAAAATGGTCAAATATTTCCTCTCTTTTTAAATGTGTATATTTTAGGTCTAAAGAGGATTGAAGAGAGCTTGACAACAAATTATTTATTATTGCATTCAAATCCCTACATCTTGTCAAGACACAAAAACTCGCCTATAGAATTATCTAACAACATTTCGACAACTCTACAATTGGAAATCAAAAGCCTAGATCTACCATTAGAGGACCCCAAAAGTAGAGGACACCCTATTAGAGACCTATACTATTGGAATATGTGTTCCCTTGGTTTCCTTGTGCTATGCAACACAACGATTAGGTTCATGACATGGCTTAACCACCTCTCATGGATTCATTAACTCTAGCAGTTGTGTCAGGCATTAATAGGTTGATCTTTGGTGCAATGAAAACCATCTGTGCAATAATTGGTATCAAAGCTTAGGTCATGGGTTCAAACGCCTCACTTGTGTTGGGATGATTTTTGCAAGGTGTGCACCCATGGTCTCCTTGTGTTGTGTAGCACAACGCTCAGGCTCATGACATGGCTTAACTGCCTCCCATGGATTCATTAACTCAAGTGATTATGTTAGGAATTAACAGGTCAATATTCTGATGCAACAACATTTGTATATGTAACACATATGCCCCTAGGCATCCTAGTCCTCTTATGCATACCCTAACCAATTTTTTTGTTTAGGTAAACAGTCTCCTAGACTTTATAGATCTTCCTACAATTTATTGTTTTAGTCTATCATTTGTTAGAGTCTTGCATTTTTCATATTAGGTCATATAGTCTAATTAGGTTAATCATAACATATCATTTCCAGTCCATTTCTAAGACTCAAAAGGATCAGATCTAGTCCTAACTGACTCGCCTTTATGGTTTAAATTCAATCTATTTTCCTTGTTGATTTTTTTCCTAATGAAACCCTAGGAAAATGTGGAATTGACTTTAGGCTTTATACACTAAACCTAGGAATCTCTCTCTTTCTATGTTTCATTTAGTTTGAGTTTTACCCATCATGCCCCCTTGTTAACAAATCACATAAGATTCTTATTTATTTAATGTTGTCAAGACCTAACCTAAAAGGAGCCTTGGAGTTGGTTTTCCTTAG